>JAADXJ010000760.1:0-14887 GCA_023337735.1 Pythium biforme
CGCTCCGATTCGTCGAGTCAAAATACTTTACCAGACGTTGTCTACCGCCCAGTCCGCGTACTCGGGAGGTTACCATCGCGTCGCCGAGAAGCAAAGCCCCCCCCGCAAGCCGCTTCAAGTTTGTCGCCATCCTGACGTGGACTTTGGCGTGCGAACGGATCGACCCTTTGAAATCAAGTTTACATTGGCGAAAACACCAAACGCGAAGCAGTGGGCTTGTGTACTTCCAGCGCAAGCAAAGTGAGCTAACTATGTAGAACTGGGCAAACAAGACATCTGAACCCATCCACTGACAACCTCTGTGGGCTGCCTCTGTGGATGTCACTCGTTTGGAATCACTGGACTCGCGTTCACTCGAGGTGACACAGCGTGCGAAGCTCGTACGCGATCTGGAATCCCGTGGGACGCTCTTCAGGTACAAACGCCATGCACCGCTCTGCCAACGATCGGATCTCTGCGGGACACGAGCCACTGACCGTGCACTTGAGCGATCCACTGACGATGCGCGACACCAACGCCGAGTCGCTGAGCACGTGTGTGCCGGTCTCGTCCAGCGCGCCTTCAAACGGCAGCTTGTGGGTGTCAATCTCGCTCAAGATCACGCCGAGTGAATAAATGTCGGCCGATTCGGTGTAGCGCTTCCCAGCCAGCACCTCTGGCGCGATCCAGCGCATCGTTCCAACGTCCGCCGTCATGGTTTCGTTGTCAACCAGAAAGCGTGAGGTGCCAAAGTCGGTGATCTTGGCGCGTCTCTCTGTGTCGAGCAGCACGTTGCGAGACTTGAGGTCGCGGTGGATCACGATCGGGTCCAACGAATGGAGGTATACGACGGCTTCTGTCATCTCCAATGCGATTTGCAGCTCCTGAGCTGTCCAGCCGTCATAGGTCTTCGCGTTCGCATCCAAGTAAGCCCGTAGATCGCCCCCAGCCATGTACTCCGTGACGAGCGCGAGGTCACTCTCCTTGGTCCACACGACACCGACGATCCCGACAATGCGAGGATGCGACAGCGTCAGCACGAGCTTGATCTCCGCGACGAATTGCTGGAGCACTGGGGCAGCGGTATTCTTGAGCCTCTTCACGGCAACGAGCTCGCTGCGATACGATGCGAGCCATACTTCACCGCTCACACCCGAACCTAGCAGCCGCATCTCCTTCACAATCGCGGCGTCGAGCCGGTGCTGTACCAAATCCGTGTCGGTCCAGATCGAATCTTCAAGCAAATGTTCTTCAAGACTCGCTGTTTGGCTGGCGAGGTCCTTCTCGCGCTGCTTGTGGCGCTGACGACGGCGCCACCATACGAATGCAAGGAGGCACAGCACGAGCCCGAGCAGCACGTTTCCCACTATCAAGGCGACCGACGTCTTGCTCGACGACGCTGGTGGCTTTTCCTCTTCCCCACTCGGGGCAACCGACTTGCACACAGTGAAGCTGTGCAAGCGCACTTGGTCGTTCTCAGCACAGTCGGTTGCGAACATGTCTTGGCTCATCCGGAGATACGAGACCTTCGTGAGGAAGTCGATCTGGTCGGCGCTCGGTGAGAAGTTGCGGATCGGATTGTCCGTGAGGTTGAGAATGTAGAGATTCGGGAGGTCGAAAATCGCTGTGGGTATCGACGTCAGGCTGTTGTTGGCAAGCTGCAGATTCTCCAGGTTTGGCGCACTTGTCACGTTGAACGATTGAATCTGGTTGCCGCGTAGATCCAACAGAACCGCAGCTGGATACGTCCCCGAGAAGCGAGTCAGCCGATTGCTCATGAGCTGACTACGAACATGAGAATTCGGTGAGACGTCGCTGACACCACACTCAAGCGCTGTGGAGGAGGACGTACATGCTCGTGAGGGCGGGCAAGTTGTCGACGACATCAAACGTTTGGAGGCGGCATCCAGCAATCTGCAACAACTCGAGCTTCTGCATGAACCGACAATCTTCCGGTGCTTCTTCCAACAGGGAATCTTCAACATTGCTGCAGACAGAACAGTGCGTCAGCGACCGCGTATCCACCTCTTACACGAGAGATACGTCGAAACGAACATGGTTTCCATCGAGCTGGGTAACGTGTTGCGATCGAGAGAGCGAACCTTGGCTCCACGCATCCAGACTTCAGTCAGCGTCGGTGGGAACTCGCCGGGCACGATCTTTTCCAGTGGGTTGTCCAACAGATCCCTGCGACAAAAGCCTGCGTTATTTTCCATTGCCACAAAGCTCGCGTCCACAGAACGACAACGTACAGCCCCCTCAGCTTCGTCAACTCCGCGGCCACAGGGGGCACGCGTGTGAGCTGGTTGTCTCCGGCAATGCTGTGGCACCAACACCAACAGTTATAACCGCCTGCATCGTAATGGCATCGACGATCCGCCAAGAAAGCGTACGTACAGATACAACAGGTCTGAGGGAAGATCCGACAGATCGCTCATGACCTTAGGATTGCCGCTAATGTCCCTACAATAGTACAACTCAGCCCCTATCAGGAGGCCGCTCGCAATGTTTCCCACACCAGGTTCACCCGATACGCACAGATACTGGAGTCCTCTTGGTAGCTGGAGCCCACCGCCAATGTTTTGAAGATTGCAGGAGCGCATTTTCAGCTGAATGATGGCCGCAGGGAGTACCGACAAGTCAGGGGTGGCGCTGAAGTCGTTGTTGTCCATGAATAGCGCGTGCAACCGTTCCATGCGCGTGAACGCCGTTGGTATGGACGTCAGCGAGCAGTTGCTGACGTCCAAATAAAACATCGCCTCGACCGGGAGCGAGTTGTTGGAGATAGTCTTGATGGGATTATTCATCATTGTCCTGGCACACCCATATACAGACAGTAAGTATAGCGATCGGGTGCCTCTCGAGAACCAGGAACGAGCCGTACAGTTGTGTGAGCGCCGCCATGTTGGCGATATCACCGGGTATTTCGACAAGCAAAGTGTCGCTGATCGCGAGCTCTTTGATCGTGAGTGGGAGAGTTCCAATTGGGATAGTCTTGAGTGGGTTTGACTCCACGGCCCTACAATCATCATAGAATAAAAGTAGGCGCATTAGTGACTTGAGGGAGCGGGAGATGCGCACCGACACTCACAGAGAAATAACGGTCGATGGGATGAGGTTGCTTGGGATAGTTGTGATGGCGTTCGTGGACAGGTTTCTATAGACCGATCCACCAAATTGACCGACGGGAGCATACACAACGCCGTGAGCCACCGATTCGATTCACACATGCAAGCGCAGTGAGAGGGTTACAGTTTACACGTACAAGGACTTCAAGGCCTTGAAGTTGGCGAGTCCTGACACTTCACTGATTTGGTTCATCGACAAATCCCTACGAGCAACCGACCGTCAGCTGTGGGTTCGACATTAAAGTAAATGAATAGGGGAGAACGTACAGGGACAGCAGCCTCGGACACGACGCGTTCACGAGTGGCACGGATGTCAACCCGGTATTGCGCAGGAATCTACAAGGAAACGAGCATCGCGTCACATTTGGTCGCTTTTGAACGAAGCAATCGCCAACCCCACGTACATATCGAAGAGAAATGGGAACTTGAGCGAGACGTTCGAGGACGGTTCGTTGAATCGCACGTTTTCCAGCCGTATGTGTTGAAACGATTGCAGACTCTCAAACAATGCCGCTGGTACGTCAAACGGCACGATCTCCCCGCGTGGGAACGGTTTTGTGTCGAACACATAGTAGTGATCTCCGTCAACGTCATTCGCGGCCTCATTGCCCGTGATAAACATGAAGTTGTTCAAGACACTGGTGTTGAAACTGGCCACGAACTTGCGCACGACCGAGGCGTTGATAGCGATGGCAACCCCGGTGTACTCGGCATTTGCTGGGCGTGCCTTGTTCCAGTGGTTGACCTCGTTGATCATTTCTTCCTCCGTGTACAGTGAGAGAAACCACCCAAGTTCGCTGTTTGGGTTCGTCAGACACTCAAAGGCGCAGCCGTTGCCTTGCACACACTGCCGCCCGGTCGTTGTCGTGCACGCACTCGTGGCATTCGCTGGGTAGTAGATGCACAAGTTGTCGGCCGCGCACTGGACGGGACACAAAGTCGTGAGCACTGGTGCACCTTCTTGTGCGAGCCGGTCGCTTCCCGACGGGCAGACCATCGTATCGTTCTTGTTGCTGGCTTGCAGCTCGCGCGCCGAGAGATCCACCGATCGGGCTCTTACAGCCGCGGTTTCAGCACGAAGGTGCTCGCGAGGTTGGTGCACCGCAGTTGCCGCTTGTCCACACGTTGCGATCAGTGCGATGACCGCCGCAGCGATCGTTAGGAAACGAACCATTGCACCCGGAGAAGCCTTGCGCTTGGGGGCAGCTTGGGTCTTCAAATGCCTGATCGAAAGTGAACGATATCGACGAACCACGCTTGGGATTCGGAAAAGTTGCACGTTTGATCGCGAAACTCTCACGTTCGATCTCCAAATTGTCACGTTCGGTCGTGCGTTGGTGTGCACAACCACTCAGTGGGTGTACCAGCCGCTCGTTGAGCGAGGGCAAATACAACGTGGCGCCTCGTCGATGCAATAGTCTCGGCAAGACTCGACGACTTGGTGCGAGCGCATCCCCGTTCGGAAGCCAAACTGGTGGGTGAAAACGGCGCGAACAACTGGTTTTATCTTGCCCATCGTCGCTGTGGCCCTTTACAGTTTACTGGCTACATAAACTACTACCGTAACTGCCAGCCTGGCAGCCAATAGCGCACTGTACGATAAATCATCACGAAAGGCTGGTTTTATTGCCCATCGTCTCTGACAGAGTTACTGCAGTGGTCTATGTAGCCAGTAAAGGGACACACTGACTCTATGGATCAATCATCACTAGATAGTTTCCGCACAGAAAACGGCCATTGGGTGCCCTCGTCAAAAGGGTCACAGTCTGTCTCGCATGGAACGAAGAGAACGACGCAGCTGGTGGGCGACGTGCAATCCGGAGGGGCGGACTCTTGGATCAAATGCCATGCACTGCCTCGCCAGCGAAAGGATCTCCGTTGGGCACGACTCGCTGATTTCACACTTAATCGAACCGCTGATCAGCAGCCCCGCGATCGCTGCGTCGTTCAAGGGTTCCATGCCGCTCTCGTCCATCAAGTTCGCGAACGGCAGCTTGTGAGTGTCGATCTCGCACATGACCACGCCGAGCGAGTACACATCAGCCGACTCGTCGTATCGTTGACCAGCCAACACTTCTGGCGCGATCCAGCGCACAGTGCCGACACCGGCGGTCATCGTCTCGTCCAGCATGAACCTTGAAACACCAAAGTCGGTGAGTTTCGCTTGCATGTCCAAGTCCAGCAGCACGTTGCGGGACTTGAGATCGCGGTGGATAATTGCAGGATCAAACGAGTGCAAGTATACGACACCTTCCGTGATCTCCAGCGCCAGTTGCACCATCTGCGGTGTCCATCCTGGCTCCAATTTCGCGGTATGATCGAGGAACGACCGCAAGTCCCCTCCGGCCAAGAACTCGGTGACCAGCGCGATGTCGCTTTCCTTGGTCCACACGACGCCCACACTACTGACGATACGAGGGTGTGATAGCGTCAACACGAGCTTGATCTCATCGATGAACTGCTCGACCGAGTCGCGTTCCGGGTGCTTGAGGACCTTGACAGCGACCTCTTCGCCCATGTACGACGCGAGCCACACTTCCCCAAACATGCCGCTGCCAAGAAGCGAACCCCATTTGACAAGATTCTCGTCGAGACGATGACGAAGGAGGAGAGGGTCTGTCCAGACCGACGCGCCGGCCTGATTGAGTCGCTGTTTTTCGAGACTCGCGGATTGTGAATCGAGGTCGAGTTGCTTCTGCTTCTGGAGTCTTCGACGACGCCACAAGAAAACGATTAACAGCGCCAGTCCCAGCGTCACACAAACGTTGACACCAATGAGAGCTGCTGAAAGCTTCCGCTTCGAGCTTTTCAGTCCGCGGGGATCGCATACTCGGTACCCTTGTAAATCGATCGGTTCGGGTATTTCACAGTCCGTTGCGAACATGTCTTGGTCGAAAACGAGGACCGTAAGCTTGGAAAATACATCGAGCTGCTCGACACTGGGCTTGAAGTTGCGGATCGGGTTGCGAGAGAGGTCCAAACGCGACAACTTGGGGAAGTTGAGGAGAGATGACGGCACTTTGGTCAGGTTGTTGTCGGCGAGCAGGAGGGTCTTTAGAAGTGGAGCTTGGCTCAGTGTGAACTCGGCAAGGACGTTGCCACTCACGTCCAAATGAATCAACGCCGGCATCTGGACCGATAGCGTCGCCAGACGATTGTTGGCGAGATCGCTGCATGATTTATGCGTGAGGGAGGCAAAGCATTGCATACCTATCTCAATACGAGGTGCGAACGTACAGTTGAGCGACGGCTAACGCCTCTGTGAACACGAAGGATCGAAGTTGGCACCCGGAGATGTTGACGTTCAAAAGTGACTGCATCGCTGCAATGTCGCGGGGTGCTTCTTCAAGGCTACAATTGATCATCGACCTAAGCGCAATCGACAGAATACAGGAGATTTTGATCAGCGACGATGGATATGAAAGACCAACCCTTCAAGTGCGTACAGTCGGGTGATAGAAGCAGGCAGCGTTCCAGCTTGCACTGTTGTTGATGATAAGTTGGAGAAGCTGATATCGTGTATAGACGACGGAAGAGAATCGGCTGAAATGTTCGTCAGAGGATTGTCGAGAAGCATCCTGGTATAAAATTGAGCCCTTGCATGTTAGCCCCCACGCATACTTCGACAACTGTACAGTACCATTGTGCCAACATTCTCACTTACAGAGTTTGAAGCTGGCGAATATTCTTGACACCTTCGGGGATCGCTTCTAGTCCGTTATTGTTCAGGAAGCTTTGAACACAAAAGCAATCATGAGACCGTCATATTGTAGAGACCAACCGAGTTAGATGACTCACAGTAGCTGTATGCTTTCAGGTAGCATCGATAGGTTGGACACACCTCGCGGGTTGTCATCCAGATTACTACCGAACAGTAGCAACAGGTTCAGCCCCTGTCAGTTGAGTATGACCCATGGTGGAGAGGGGACATATGACTCACAGTTGAGATAGCTTGGTGAATCGTGCCATGTCATCCGGGAGTCCCTGGAGCTGACAGCTTCGCATTTCGAGAAGTTCTATCGTCGCTGGGATGACCGAGAAGTCCGGGTTTCGGCTGAGGTTGTTGTCACAGATCTGTAGCCTGGTCAGCTTCGTCAATGAAGCTATAGCCGATGGAAATTCTCTTAGTGAACAGTTGTTCACGCCGAGTGTGATCAGCGAGGCCGTTGGCAGCGCGCTCTCCGCAATCACTCCAAGTTTGTTGTTATGCAGGTACCTAGTGCATAAACACATGTGGAAAAGTCAGGCCGACACCACGTCACAGTCGAACTGTCTGTGACTGAAAACTCACAGTTTGGTGAGCTCCATCATGCGAGCGACATCGATCGGGATGTCCGTGAGCATCGTGTCATCCAGGTAGACTATTTTCAGAGCATCCGGGAGCGTTCCGTTCGGTAGATCTTGGAGTGGGTTCTGGGAGAGATCTCTGTACCACAATATATATACCTTTGTGAGCTCGCGACGAGAACTACCAGCGTCTGCCACTTACAGCGTGCCCAGATGCGAAGGAAGAGCTCCCCTGGTAATAAAGGTGATCTCATTCATGGACAAGTTGCTGTCCAGCAAACACACAGGAAACGGTTAGAGCACACCGGGGACGAGAGAGAGCAACACCAGCGCACCTACAAGAATTCCATGCTGTCGGGAAGCCCCCATCGCGTCACGTTCCGAATTCGGTTGGCCGACAAATCCCTGACGCGCAACATCCAGAGAGACCGGCAGAAGGTAAGTGAAGTCGTCCAGCAGGTTGGCCCAGCCCACAAGCGTTTCAGCCCGAAAACAAACATACGCTTCATTGAGGACCGTAAACTTCGCGCGCGGTAATGGCATTTCGGTCAGCAGCGTGTTGCGAAGAAACCTGACAGACATGACCGTTTCGATATCAGCTTACAAACACAGAGCACCACACAGCAACAGCGTTCCTTGGACGCACAGAGACTGGAGGTTCGGGAACGTAAAGTTGGTCGTGGCCTCCTGTGGAGGGGCCGGGAACTTGACATTCTCGAGGCCGATCATGCGGAGATCCTGGTGGTTCGCAAAGAACGTCGGCGCCAGCTCAAATGCCACGACCTCGCCGCGCGGGACGTACTTGCTCTCGAGCGTGTACCCGCCAATGCTGGACGACGCATTCTTGGCTTCTTCGTTACCAGAGATGTACAGATCCACCAGCACCTTGGACTGGTCGGCATCGCCCAGCCAGGTCGTCACTTGGGAGGCGTTGAGCGCGAACTTTGGCAGCGCAGCGCCCCATTTGACGACATCCTCGCGCGACGTCGCGTTCGTAAACAGCGAAATGTGCATCGTGGTCACGTACGAAGTGGGCGCTGGAATACACTCGAAGCCGCACGTATCGCCGCGCAGACACGCGCGCGGCGCGGGAACCGTGGATGCGCCGCACTCGTCGGTATAGGCTGACGGGAAGTAGACGCAGAGACTGGTCGCCGAGCACGCCGCGGGGCAGCTCGTCGTGAGTGCCGGGCGCGTGGCGTTGAAGCGCACGTCGTCGGGGGTCGTGGGGCAGGTGGCTGTCGTACCGATGGAAGCGTTGTTGGCACCGTCCACTATCGTCCATATGAGCGCGTGAATGAGCGCGTGCGTGAGCCACATGGAGACCCGTCCCGAAGGTGACCACGGTCTCGGAAGTGTTCTCCTCATCTATGCGCCCTATGCCTTCCCACTGTCAATCGCTTTGCCAGAAAGAATATACTGTTTTAATTTAACTTTAAGTTTTATTTCTTGTTTCCTATTAAAATAGGAAACAAGAAATAAAACGAGCCTAGCCTAATTCGTGGATTTCGAAGCGAGATTCTTTTCTGGTTGGACGCCAGTCTTGAGAAGCAGCAACGCTGTTGATGCTGGGTTTTCCGGATACAGTGTGGACGCTTGGTGTACCAGGGCCTCTCTTTGAAAGATTAGAGGTGCCCCCTTCCGCCGGAATTTCTGGGCGGAAAGGACTCTCCTTCCTTCCCGCACAACCAACCACATCACGAAGACGCATTGTCAAGGTATCATCTCATTAGAATACGTTCAGCGGAGAACCTAAACTCTTCACGGCTTCACTCCTGAAAAGCTGAGTTGCAGATAAATTTTTTGAGATATCAACATTCTGTGGACCACATGAAATAGTGTTCTGAGACGACCGCCGTCGAATCCAACGGGCTCAAGATGGAGCTTCGTGGATGGAGTGCACAATCCTCCATTCAACACTGGGCGATGTGTGGTCACTCGAGCTGCCGGCGGGAGACGCGTAGAGTAGCCTACACCCCTTCACGGCAGTTTGGAGGAAGAGGCCCTGACGCACCTCCGTGGAGTAGCTCGTGGAGGACGAATCCGTGGAAGTGGATTGATATCGAGTAATTTTCAGCCGTTTTCCGAGTGAGGCTCTTTTCGGTACCGGTATTACAATTGCTCATGTAAGCGTTGCCCCGAAGCTGAAAAGCGAAAAAGTCGATGTTTGAGGCGAAAAATGCGAGCTCTCGTTGCTTTTTTGGCACGAATTGTTAGGTCGAAGACCCGAGTAGCGTCGCTCACAGCCAAAGCGGTGATTAAAACTATCCAGCAGCAAAAACAATGAAAAACCTTGCTCGAAAAGCATCCAAAATTGGCCTTACTCTCAAACCATCCGAAAATTGCTCAATTTTAGTGCCGTTTGACGAATCCGCACGGGCTCAACGGTTGCCCATACCGCTTGGCCTTGGTCTGACACTTGTCCAGCACAGCGTGGATCGGTGCTACTACGTACGAGAAGGCGTCATGACTCCAGCCAATGTAGCTCATCTTGAGAGGTGTGCCGTCCTGTGGAGCAGGGGTCCTAGGCTCGTCGCCAAGCTCAACATGCCCTCGGCGGACATACCAGGACCTCCGCTCCCAGCGAATGGAGGCATTTCTCTCGGTCGTCTAGGATTGTTCCAGGTGTACGAGCTGAACTATTGTAATATGCTAGACACTTCACGAAGAGTGGCGATTGCACGAGCGGAGGAATGCTACAGTAGTACGAATGCCGACTGCCCACAAACAATCAGCCGCCCCAGAGGCAAAACAAAAACATCAATATATTTTTTTGCCCTGTGCGGCAGTTGTGGATTTTTGGACCCCATCGAAAGTCGCTGGATGACGAGAACTCTATGGCTCACGGGTGAGTCGGAGGGCGTCCCGTATAATAAATAGTACACTATGCCCCACACTGTACTGTGTGGGCCACATAGTACAGTTTGTGCGCGCTCTGAGCCGCATGCCCCAATTATAGATACTCCAAGTATACTATTCAATAAATGTATATATGCTCTCATTTACCCTACACTTAGAAAATCAAGGTTATGGAGTTCAACAGTTGTATCAAATCAGTCCTGCGGCTTAGAGCGCGAACTGTACTGGAGGCTTGACCCTCCCAACAGTTCCGACACGATTTACAGCCTTCGGATTTGCGTTCAAGCCAATGCTGGGATGATTTAGAACTTCCAAACCGTGGCATTCTCGACTCGGAGTGTGTTAGAGCAGCAGAAAGAGAAGTCAACACAAAATGGAAAATCAGTCAAACTTCCGTGACGATCTCGAGGGTACCGGCTTTGTTCGAAAAGGGCTCAGCATGATATCAGGTCCTGAGGTGCACCTCGAGCCGTCTTACATATCACAAAGTCGTCGATGAATCAGGAGCATCGACGACTCTATAATAGCGCGGAGCACGGAACTATTTTCTCGATCGATTCTGTAGCTCCCAAACACCACTGCAAACCAGCTGTCGCAAGGTGTTTTTCACTGAATCCTATTTTGCTGTCACCCTGATGGACAGAACCGGGACGGAGCCGATTTTCGTGATGGAGCCCGATCGACTGAGTCTCGAGCGACCGGACATCGAATGATCCTCTACTGCGTCACCCCATCAAGGTTTCAAACAGAAACTGTGCTGCATTTCCATTTTGCTTATGCCAGTACACCACTCTCCGCTGCGCACCACAGGTTTTGGATGCAACTGTTGACCAGACTCCGTCATTTCCTTTGCCTGCGCATGTCCATATTAGTGCACAGTCGTATGGTGCTCTTTTTTTGCTTTTGGAACAGAAGGGTCATATTCAAAGAAGGCCCAGAACGCCATCGAACCATTCGACGTGTTGTTTATCGTTGAGAGGTGCTCATCTCGTGATGTATCCAACGGAGGTTTTGCCCCTCCCCAATCAACCCACCCTGCGTGCGGCACGCTCGATACTGAACTGGGCCTCGATCGCACCATGGAACCTTCCTCACTTCCGCTTTTGCTGCACCACAGACACACCCGGCTCCCAGTCAACCCCAAAGTCTCACGCACCGACCCTACCATGGAAGGCCCACGCTGCATGTACCCCAGCAAGCCCTGCGTCCACGAACGCTCGTATAAGGACGACGGCTCGCGCCACCGGTTCTGCGCGCTCCACCGACAGCGGGCCAACGACGCGCAGCGCCGCTGGCACGCGCGGCAACGCGATATGAGCGCTGGGTCCCGATCGTCAAGCGATACCACCGGTACGAGCAGCAGCGCCGATGAAAGCGAGTCTGCTCCCCCGAAGCGCCGTCGGCTCACGGCTGCTCGTCAATGCAGTCGTGTGAAGAGAAAAGAAGCCTCCACCGGTGCCAAAGTCCTCAGACTGTCCAACACGCCGATGTCGTCTCGCGTCATAATGGACCAGGTATGGTCCGCGCCCACGGCGCCGCTGCTTGAACTGCTTGACAGCCAGGGTGGCGTTTATACCCTCGCGATTTTGCCCGAATACGATTGGATGCGCATCGCCGACTTCGTAGCCGAGCTGGAAGACTTCCTGGAGATCACACAAGGACCACTGACGGTGGTGACGGGCTCGACAATTGTTGAACCGCTTTTTGAAGAGAGTCTGAGGCTTCGCATGTAGGTCCTGGCACCCAATTAATACCCACAGTCCCACCTGCATGCATCTTCATGAGTAGTGGAATAAACGTATAATTAACGTTGCCGACACCACGAGTAGTAACCGGTTTGGCATGTGTGTGAGGACTTCACCCACTCCCCCCAAAGACTCATCTATTAGGAGCAGCACAGTCGCACGCACGAGCAATGCGTGGGTGTCCAGACCGGCAAGGGGACACGAACGCCAGGGACTCGAAGAACGAAGGTCATGATGCCCGTTCTTACTCAATTCTGCGTGTATGCACGTTGAGAGATAAATAAAGCCAGCTATCTACATCAGCAGCAAATATCAGAAGACCACGAGAGCCCACGGCACATCCGAGCGAAACAACTAATATTCGCCAGCGCCGAGATGCAGACGCGACTGTGAATATCTATTTCGTTTCCTCGCCAAGTGCAAAGCGGATCACGGTTCGATCGCGTGTTAAAGTGCCATCCAATCGATGCTTTGCTTGTGAATCGTACGTTGTCCACCACAATATTCGTCGGGACACGTCACACAGCGCACCCTTGAATACTGAATTCACCAGCAACGCCCATCACGAATCACCAACAAACCAACTGAAGCTGCGTGCCACCAAGAGTTGCAAGGTATGCCTTCCCTGTCCCGGCTTTGTTCCAATGGGGCTCAACACGATCAGGACAGGGACAAGGAGACTGCAAACCACCGAAGTGTGTTGGTCAAACGTCAAAAAATCTTGCTACCGGCCCCGCTCTGGATACATCCTGGGCGCGACCGCGTCCAGCGGAGCGGGGAAGGAACCGTCTTCTCGATCTACATTGTACAGCAGCTCGATCGTAGATATCACACGTTCCCAACGTATCCACCCGAGAGTTTGGCCAGTTCCGTGTCTGCCGCGTCCACCAGTGAGACCATGCGGTGGGTGCGGCACTGTAGTGTGTGGCCAGGGTTCACCATTGTAGTAGGCGCTCGCCGCACCCATTGCAAAGCGTTCGCTCGTGTCCTCAGTTCCGAATTTGCTGCGCCACCGACACGCAGACAACCCAATCACCGCCCCCACCACGCACCATGGAAGACTCGCGCTGCATGTACGCCAGCAAGCCCTGCTTCAGCACACGTTCCTACAAGAACGACCGCACGCGCCACCGGCTGTGCGCGTTCCACCGACACCGGGCCAACGAAGCACAGCGCCGGTGGCACCAGCGCCAACGCCGCACCGCCGCCGAGTGCCATTCCGCCAGCGACAGTAACAGCAACAGCGACGACAAAAGCGACTTGGCACCAAAGAAGCGTCGTCGTCTGGATGGCCCACCCCAACGCAGCGCTGGGAAGAGAGACGCTGCCAGCGACGACGAAGCCAGCGGACTCGCGATCGTGCGAATGGCCTCCCCTGTCTGGGTGGACCAGACGTGGTCGGTCCTGCCGCCGACATCCTTGTTTGAACCGCTGGGTATCAGTACCCACGAATGTCGTCTTGAAGACGAATCTCAACTTGACGACGATTGGAAGCAACTCGCCGACTTCGTCGCCGAGATGGATGACTTCTTCCAGGTCAAGGCGGAGCCCCTGTCGGCCACGGACGCGACTGTCAGTCTGCCGTACTAGAAGATCGCATCAGGCCCAATGACCCTCTATTCTTCTATGGTGAACAAAAATGGAATTCGTCCTGATGTGTGAACACTTGAATGTGAATCGACGTTCCTTGCAAAGACTTTGTCTCTCGTGGCACCGATGGCACCTTTCCGTAGCATGTCAATACTAGTAGTCCCGGAGAGGCTCCTTCGTCTCGTACATGCCATGTCAAGCACGGGCGCTTCCTCACAGCATCGTGGTGCTCAGCCAGAGCAGCTCAGGCGGGAGATCCGAATTCCAGCGGCGCTTTCCAGTCAAGTGCGGCTCTTCAACGAGGATAAAATGTAGTGTAACGTTAAGTCTACTTGGTGTGCACCTCTTCTTCTCCCGCCGACACAAACCGTAGAGCGCATGTCCCCACGCTTGAATCAGGGGATCATGTGGCCTGATCCCTTGAACTCTCGCCGCATCGGTACTGAACGCACCTTGGGCAGACTTTGAGGTTCAAAGAACTGTCCCTAACGAAAAATCGAAGTTCGTCCCTCAGTCAGAGCAGACGGGCCGATCCGGCAAAAAGATATATTGATTTTCGGTTTGTTACACAGCCATCTCCGTCATGAGGTTGGATAAATCACAGCAGCGAGTATTACCACACTCACCTAGAGTCTTGGGTGCAGCCAACTCAGGCTAATAGACTCGCTGGGTGAAGACTCGTGTCTTCTCACGCTGCGAGAAGACAGTATTGTGTATTGTATGTTATAACGCCACTGGAATTCAGAGCGAGATGGCACTGTACGTCTCTGCTTCATCCACGGCGACTGTGCCGACCTACCCGTCCGCGTTATGTCCAGCCTGTAGCTCGCGTAGTGGCATTCGTCGCCCACGCAGTGGATGGTCCTCCATTGACTGTAGCGGTCGCGTCGCGTCGTCAATCGAATCGAACCACTGACCACACGCTTGAGGATCGACCATTCGGAGCACTCCGCGGAGGTCGGCAGTGTCCGTATCCTTCGTGTCAGAACTCAACGCCTTGGTAGCCGTCAGCGCCCCTCTGGTTTCGGTGGCCCACTTGTATACGACTGCGTAGAGGTCGTCCCCTTGCCGGTCTTGGTCCTCTGCAGGGTTGGCGTTCGTTGTTTCGAGTTTGCCAGAATCTAGCCATTTATCCCAGAGACAAAAAGATAGTATCGTTTTGCCCTGGCTAAACTCAGACGAGTGCCATTCAAGTCGTTTTACCACTCGTTTTATCATAGCAAAAACAGATTGTATCATTTTCTCAGTGATAAAACAACTCGGATTGCGCGCGTCAGACAATAGCCAGGGCATGGAAGC
>JAADXJ010000761.1:0-14874 GCA_023337735.1 Pythium biforme
CATATGGTACTGACGGCGATCGCTAATCCAACGGATCACATTGGATCAAATCAAACCCGCGATCCATCCATCCGTCCAGACGTTCAGCTGCCGGGAGGCTTTGCAATCGCGGCATGGCGTCAAGTTGAATCAAGATGGGCGTGGCGTGGCAGGAGATCTCCCAATGGGAGATCGGGGATGGGAGTCCCATCCCCTCTGGGCCAAATGCCAGCCATGTCGCCCGGTCTCTGGCGCGAATCGCGGATCACGCGTGTCAGGGTGAGAGAGAGAGAGGTGGCGGGGATTTGCAGCACGCAAATGAGTCTCGCTTGGCACTTGGCACTGAACTGAACCGCGTGGGGCTGTCGCCGTTCGCTTCTGTAGCGGCTCCAGCACTGTGCCGGTACAGTACGCGACTAACGTTGAAGCGAGCGAGGGGATCACCCGCCACTGTGCCACGACCGATCAATCCAAGAGCGAAAATGAGAGAGACTGAATTACAATTTCAAGCACCGTTCACTACACCAAAAAGTACAAAACAAAAGCAAAAACAGATCGACGGAATAATTAATCAAGCCACATCACAGCACGCGGCCGCGCGGCAGCGCCGTGTCCAGCGACGAGTACAGCGAGTCGATCCAGTCGAGCGGCAGCAGCTCTGGCGTCTCGACCACCACGTTGCTGTGGTGCTGGTGGTGGTGGTGGTGGTACGACCAGTCGAGCCACGCAGCCGACGTGTAGTATGGCGCTTGTGCCAGCGGTAGTGCCGGCGGCAGTGCCAGCGGCAGCGGTAGCTCGTGCTCGGGATCTGCCAGGGGGCTGTCAACCTGGGTTTGCTGTTGCTGCTGGTGATGATGGATCATGGCAGCGGCGTCCGTGGGCGACTTGAGCCCGTCAAACTCGGCCGCCACTGTCCCTTTGGCCCATGGAGACGGCACGACGATCGAGAGATTGGTCGTCTTGGCATCGGCCTTTTTCGTGGCTTTGGACACTGTGGCCGTCGTCGAAGGGCTCGATTTCTTGCGTGAAATGCGCCACGTGAGGTCGGGCGCGTCGCGCTGAAAGTGCGGGTTCGAGAACGTGCACACGGCCGTCTTGGAGCGCGTCCACTTGCGGAAGTGGAAGTAGTTGAGCTGCCGCTGGAAGCTGCTGTACTTGGCGTGCTTGAAATACTTTGGTAGGACGTGGGCCACGAGCTGCGCGAGGTCGTGGATCTCAAAGGCCACGCCGTCGGCCGTCCAGCAGATCACGGACGCGTGCTCCGTGTCCAGCAGGCGCCGTAGGTTGCGCAGGAACGGCGCGATCTCCTTGGCCGTCGACGAGGTAGCGGTACTAGTAGACATACTTGGTGTGGTGGTAGTGCCGGAATACTAGTAGGTATCGGAGACCGATCGGAGGACTTGGGCGGCACGAGGCGAGTCGGCGAGTGACCCGTGGGGAGCACTGCGGAGGAAGTTTGCGACGAGAGACAGCCGCGCGCGCGTGAACGTTGGGGAAGAGTTGAAGTCTGGCGACTCGCTGCGGCGTGTTGGGCTGGGGTTGGGGACCCAGATACAGGATACAGGACGGTACAGGTACACTCGGTCTCTCACGACTCTGAGTCTGACTGCTGAACGGACAGACCGACCGCAAGATTACGTTACTCTGGTCCCAACTAATACCTACAGTAGTCACAGTGTACAGTACGTGGAGCGGCCGGATGGATCCTCCACGGGCTCAGCTGCTGTCCCCTCGGTCTCTGGGAACGCGCACGCCAGTGAAGTGGATGAGGCCAAAACGGAGTTTTTAGATTTCTCGCGCTCTGTCGCATGCGGATGTTGCGGGGTGGTACATCCCTATATCAGTATATTACAGGTTGAGGGGAATAAGCTACTGTAATAGCGAGGCTGCTCACGTGATATGCCTCGTTTTTGGTGCGTTTTTGAAGGGATCTCTTGGCAGGCAGTGGTGCGGCTTACCACGTAGTCTGCTGCAATGCTCTCTGGCGGTTAGACGCCCGGAGGAGAGAGACCCCGGGTCTAACTGAACCTCGATGGTCTCGAGCGAGTTGGGTGCGTGCAATCGCGTGGGCGCTGATGCCGCCACAAACTCGCTTCCCGCCGGGTGTCCCACCTTTGGACCAGGAGGTCCAGTCTGGACCTCAGTCTCGCTCAGAGGAGTGCTCTGGCCTCCAGAGTGTTGGTGAGCAAACTCTCTTTCGGCAACAGACTCACACACAACCACACACTTCAAGGACGGATCGGCGAGAGCGAGAGAGCGAGCGAGGGAATCTCCGGAGACTTTTGGGCAGTGCTCAGCAAGCCTCGCTGGGGAGCGAGACAAAGGCGCAGAGGAGGCGGAGGTGGAGAGGAGAGGAGAGGAGAAGGAGAGCAGAGGAGACGGAGGAGACGGAGTCAGAACTCTCAGGATCAAACCAGAGTGCGTCTCATGGCAGCGTCGCCCGCTGCAATCCAAACGGACGGCCGAATCGATTCGATTCGATCTGTCGATCGGCCGGATACAGCTACGGTACCTGGGGCACACAGATGTACAATACTACAACAGGAGGAGGCCGCAGTGAACCCTCACGCACTCGCACTCTCCCTTTTTCGTTCGTCTCGCGCGCTCTCCTCTGGAGTCAGGGACGCTCCGCGGGTTGCGTCCTGCAGTGGACTGGACTGCGAAGGCCACTGTCCGTCCTGTCCGGTCCACTACAGTCAGTATCAACCTGTCGGCACAATACTGTACCAATCGGCTGAGACCTTCGTGATGCGACTTTCCAACGAAGAGACGCGGTGATCCTTTGCGAGAAAGCCTCGGAGCCGCAGTCTCTTGTGGAGGCTCAGGAGCTTGTGGTTTGAGGCTCCGTACACTGTACTGTACGTATCCTCCGTGCGAAATCTTCTTTGGGTGCCTGTTGGGTCCAACTGATCACAAGCGAGCGAAGCCCGAGGCGCCGCGTCGCGTCGTTTTGACGACGCGACAAGCCGACACGCCACGCCGCCACGGCGCTTGCACCCGGTTGCAAAGGCGCGGGCATCGACCTCCCGGTCGTCAGCAGCAGCTCAGCCCATCGCTCGGAATCCGAATGTGTGAAAATGGACCCCCAGTCGTTTTTCACTTCAACACCGGGTGCGATGACTAGACTAGTAGTAATATTACAGTAGGCTCTTAGACAAGACGGTCAAGGAACGACGACGACGGTGGCTGGGGATGCATGGATGCCGGCGCGTACGCCGTCCACACGGGCGGTGTGTGGTCGCTGGTCTCGTCCAGCAGCGCGAGGCTCGCGATGGACGGGAACTGGTCGTCGATCCACTGCAGCAGCCCGCCGCTGTCCTCCGGCTCGGCGCGCCGCAGCGCGTCGACCCCAACCAGCGACGACTCGGACGCCGCGCGGTCCCGCGGCAGAGCTGTTGGTGCGGGGAATGTTAGCTGACCGGCCCGACGGCCGTGGGTGCGGCTCGTGGGTTGCGGGTCCACCACGGGATCCAACGACTGCGCGCGCGGGCGCTTGTGGAGCTGCTGGAGCCTGTGCTTGCGCGCGCTCGCGTCGCGCTTGCGCGTGATGCGCCACGTGAGCTCGGGCGCCGCGCGCACAAAGTGCGGGTTCGCGAACGTGCACCGCGGGCTCTTGGACTTGGTCCACTTGCGGAAGCTAAAGTAGTTGAGCTGCCGCTGGAAGCTCGCGTACTTGGCGTGCTTGAAGTACTTGGGGAGCACGACGTGCGTCATTTGGTGCAGATCCAAGATCTCAAACGCGCGGCCGTCGGGCGTCCACCGCAGGATGGTCGGCGACTCGTTCTCCAGCATCTCGCGCAGCTGCCGCAAGAACGGCGCGAGCTCGCGTGGCTTGGACCCGCTGGAAAGACCACTGGGCGTCGCCGGCGTCTGCGGCGTCCGCGGACTGTGCGGACTGTCAAAGGCACTAGAAGCTCGATCGCTCTCCAATGCCGGAGAAGGGATGCGGATCGAGAGCGCTGAGGTCGCGGCGGTGGCGGTGGCGTAAAACACACTCATGTCGGGCGGCCGGACGGAGCGTCAAGTACCGTAGTGTCAAGAAGTTTCGACGGACTGTGGTCGACCACCCGGACGAGAGGGCAAGTCGGTCTGGTGGGCGTTTTGTGGAATGAACAGTGGCGGCTCGCGACCTGTGACCAGCGCCGCGCTGTGGAGAAGAGGAGCGGAGGAGGAGGAGGGGACTGTACCGTTGTCTGGCGGAGGCCTCCCGTCTGGATCCCGATCCACTGTGCTCAGCGCGCCGCCCAGCGAGGATGCGCCTCCAACTGGATTACTTGGCAGCTCCCTGTGAACGGAGTGAGAGGGCGGCACTTGCGCCTCGTCTGTGGGCCAATCCAGCCAGCACACATCTCAGGTGGCGCCCATCTCCCAACGGCTCGTGTCCCGCGCGTGAGTCCTGACGTGGTGGGTCTCGACTGTACGGTACTGTACCGTGCACTGCCCCCCAGGCAGTCGGTACTGTAGTGGTGTACAAGCGGACGCGATCGCTGACCGTGACCAGCGAATTGCGCGACTTCTTGAGCCTCAAGGACTCGCATTTGCCGTCATCCAGCGGCCTGTTACAGGCCGGTGCAGGCTCCACTTCCCGCACACACCAGGCTGGCTGGATCCTTCCAGCGATCGGGTGACTACAGTGTATTGGTTGCCGCCCGATCACGACCGCGCGTCACCGCCGTGCGTGCGTGCCATCGCGTCCGGTGGTACGCGTCGTCCTGCATGTTCGCTCTGGTCTATCCACTTGGTGCTTCCGACCAAAGCTTGCTCACACACGCCAGCGGTCCTGCGCCTTGTTTGGTGCCAGTCGGAGGGAACGCTGCGAAGAGAGCGACCGACCGGGAGAGGGGCAGGTTGGCCTTGCTGCCCAGCACGTGCGCGCGGGAGCGAGGGCAAGTGGTGGTGCTTTCTCCAGTTGAGTCTCACGGAGGACGCTGCTTTGAGGGGGTGTCACGTGCTGGACTGTATGATCCGGTGAATGGCCAATAGCTGTCAGGACCCAGCGCACCTCGTCGCGGGAATTCCGGCGTTGAGTCAGCCAGTGGGCCACCCACGGAGTGGGAAGGCGTCGCAACTCGCACCCACCTGGGGTCCCCTTGTACGGTGGCGTAATCGCCGACCCGAGAGGGACCCGATGCAGGTTCCTCTCGGTCCGGTGCAGCGATTGTGCAACGCGCCGGACGCAGGTGCCCACAAGGATACAGGGTACGGTAAGGTCACGTACACACATCCAGTTCGGTCGGGGTCCCACTGGCGGTGGACCATGCATCATTTCATCACCAAACTGAATGGAAAACAAGAGCTCACAAGGATGCCTGCGGCGCCCAAGTGAGACCGTGTTGGTGTGGGCGCCTGATTACCACTGGCGGCCGTGCCGGACCGCAGCCTTCTGGTGTGTAGAGTTCCGTACCCCTTACCGAACCGTAGCTCAAGTACTGTATCCACCTTACCGAACGGGGGAGCGGACAGCCGCCTGTTGTGCGAGGAGACCACGTCCATCTCACCCAAAGCGCATCCGTCCGCGGACAGGGCACAGATCACCGGCGAACGCGACCCCAAGCTCCTCCTCCTCCTCTGTTGCCATCAACTGACCGACGCTGACAGGCGCGTGCAGGAAGCTGAAGCGTTCAGCGCGGATCAGCTGACCGCGTGCGCCACGCTGCGGCCGCCCCCACGAACCGTTTTGTTGGTGCTTGAGATCCCATTGAGAGGCTCAGACGCTTCTGATTGGTTGAAAAGATCAGCTGTGTATTACTATATATTCCACCAATGGAAGATGGTGTCGTCTACAATTGTTATACTAGCGATACGAATGCGTAATATCGTAGATATCTTCAACCCCCAGAGTGTACCCTTTTGTGGGTACAGTACCCTCTGCTTTCGCCATGTTCTGTTCGAAATACGCGTCGCCCGGCCACAGATAACGACGGAAACAGACGCACGACAGAACAACACGCATGAAATAGTTTTATCAGCCAATGAAATCGCACAAATCTGATTTTCAGCCAATGGGAACGCCACATAAATGTCTTTTTGAGCACATCCCCGTCGTGAAACACATTAAACACCCAGACAAACCCTCACCACAATGTTCACAACGCGGGGCGGCGCAGAAAGCGATGCCGCTTCGTGGGCCCCCAACGATGCGAATGGGCGTGGTGGTGTCCTGCTGTACACACACACACACGCACACGGTCCAGTCGCGATGGCCGGCCTGGGTTCAGGGGTCCCACCCACGGGACTGGACCGGACCCATGGGCTGGATCTGCGACGTGGTACACAAATATTGTCCTCGCTGTCTGCGAGTCAGTGGCCCAAAGGGCGCTGGTTCGGAGATTCCACGGTCTCTCGGCCCCACCCGCGCAAATAGGGGAACGCGACCGCGAGCGACAGTCGGCAGGCACGGGAGCTGCTCGCGACTGCCGACGCGCGCGACGGACCGCACCGTCCAACGAGCCAGCACGTCTCTCTCTCGCTCGCTCGCTCGCTCGGCTCACACACCGACGCGGCGCGTTCGGCGGTGTCGTTGTGTTGACATCTCAACGTTGCGCGTCGTCCAACCAAGGCGACGTGGTGTTTCCACGCGTGCGCCGTCATTCCGAGCGGTGGCGCTCGGGGGAAAAAACCCTGCGATGGGTCACGAGAGGAAGCGCCGTTCCGCTCGTGCGAGCGGCAGGACGCTTCTGTGCGCGTTCCATGGTCGTCGCGATTGAGGGGAGAACAGCGCGCTCCGACCCACGACGGATGCGCGCGCGGCAACGACGGAAAGACAAGAAGGAAGACGACACGGTGTCCGAGAGACAGCGAAGACGGAGACGAGCGAGGCGCCGCCGGCGGCTGGTGCTCCAGCGGCCCACGTCCAAGTACGCCTCTGTACAGCGAGTCCATCGAAAGCGCCTGCGCAGGCGACCAGTTGAGAAACCCGACCATCGCACTGCCGATGCGAGGACAATCTGCTGCCTGTATGGGGCCGAGTCGGACGACTTCCACCGCGCGCGGCGCGTCCACGTCGCGCGACGAAGTGTGCGCCAGGAGACACCGTCGGTCAAAAGGCGTGTTGCCAGCGTCGCCTCCAGCGTATCGGCTCTCTTGACACTACAGTATCGAACCCGCGCCGGCCATGAACGCCGCAGGGTGGCGCTGAATCGTTGGACGCCGATCACAGCCGTCGCATGTCGGGGACGAAGCAACTGCCAGGTGGCCAAATGCCACGGTGTAGGACCCTGTGATTCCACTTGCCCATGCGCGGTCTCCGTGACGAAAAGGAAGCGGGGGGTGGGGGGCTGGTCGCATCGGTCCGTCACGCCGGGACAGAAGACGACAAGACCCTTGGGCATCCCGCGGCATTTGTTCGACGCCACCCAGCGCTATTTGACGAGCCAGTTTTTCCTGGCACGCTACAACGACCCGGACGTGCCTCTTCGGGCTTTGGGCGCGTGTGCGTGTTTTTCGCGCGCTGGCGCGACCACATCGCTTTTCGTGCAACAACAATGCACGCTCTGGATCGCACGTGACGTGCGTGATATATTTTCGGCCACTGTGGCCGGCCCGTGAGTCAAACCCGTTCAAAACTGGACGACCGCACCGCCACGGCGACTGGTGAAGCAAGCGCCAGGGCCGTCGCCTCAGCGCTGCCCTCTCTCTCTCTCTCACTCTCTCGCTCTTGCGGGCGTTGTAGTGTGGTCCCAACAGCGTCTGTCGGTGGACAAATCGACTCAACGCGAGAAGCGTTGCGTGAGATCCCGACAAGGTGTCTCGTGTTGAGACGAGCATGCCGACTGTCATCTAAACTATCGCTCACCGCCCGTACTTCTTCCACATCTTCTAGAAGAGCCAGCCGAGCATGGGATCGCGAGAGCCATGTACGTTCGCTTTCTTTCGTCAGTCCGTTATTTTACTGGGGGTTTTATTAACAGGTTACGTGGCGAAATGTACACCAACACGATCGTGCCGCCCGACTCGTTCCCAAGTACACACGCAATGGAGGTGGTGACGGCGATGGCGTACTGCGGTGACGGCGCTAAGGCACGATCAGACCGACCAGCAGCGACAACGTCCAAAACGTCCCGACCAACGGCCGCTCGGAAGCAACCAGTGATGGTAACCATTCCGTAGACCGAGCGGCGACGCGTCCTTTCTGCGGATGCTCACGAAGACCATCGATTCCAACTGGATTTCCGTCGCTCCCCAGCTTGCGGCGACGCGGCGGCGGATCCTCCACAACGAAAATCAAGGTGAGACCAAGCAAAGGGGAGGGTCCGTGCGATGTACGGAAGGCTGGGATGCGAACAGATCGCGTTGGAGTGGCAGGACGCCAAGGAGCCCAGCGCCAGATCGTGTGGCGTGGGAGACTGACTCATGTGCTTCCGGCCCGGTTGATCGGGGTTTTCGTGAAGTAGCTTGCTCCTTGCTACGTACGTGGGTTTCTCGACTGATGGTGAGAATGGGAAGAAGACGCCCTCGGGCTGACGACTAATTCTCGGGCTGATTTTGGCGCATAGAGATTATCAGTTGCGCGCGCAGGATCGGAGGACTGCTCAGTAGTGGTTTGCGGTGTTGGTTCGTGGCTCTACCGGTTGCGATCCCTTCGTGGAGTCACAAAAAAGCCGACGAGGCCAATCCCGATCTCTGTGCGGCCGGCAGCGAACAAGACAAAGAAACAGAAGAGCACACCAAGCGATGTGTACAGCCACGAACGTACGTGCGACATTGTTTTTATTTCACGTGTTTGTTGATATGTAACTTGACTAATGTATACCGCCGGGCAACTGGTTCCGACGCGCCTCCACAAGCAACCAGTTTGGCATGGTTTTCGTTTCTAGTGGTGTGGACGTGGATACCTCAGCAAACGCTCGGGAGCTCACAATCTCTCCATCGCATAGCGACGCCAGGAACGCTCGCATGCTCAAGTGCGAGTCCAAGCGAGACCTGTACGCTGACAACGCCAACACAGACGGACCCAGCCCACCAGCTCCTTGTCGAATTGTCACACTTTCCATCCCACGTCAGCCACCAAAGACAAGAACGGAAAACCACTCAACGGGGCTGCTGGCACAGGACGTTGAGACCAGTCAACAAGGACACACGGAAAAGGATTGGTCCACGAAATGGAAAACCAGCGAAGTGAAAGGCGCCACGCAGTCCTCCACCAGAAAAAAGGAAAACCGCCATCTGCGAGGAATGGGCGCTATTCACAATGGCTCTCCAACCTGTCACGACTATTGCCTCGTATCGACGAACGGAAAAAGGCAGCGAACGGCGACTCCAGCACGCTCGAAAGTCGCAGTTTGGAACAACCATCCTCCCCATTAGCGGGGGAAACAGAGTACACTGGCGGTGGGCGGGGTGCTCACGACGGCGTTTCCACCAAACTGCATTCTCTCTACGCACGCTTCAGTGTCACCTGTCAGTTTTTCGTAGTAGCCAAATCGTCGTGGCCGCTGCGACAAGGAGTGGCAACAGGAACTTTCAGGATCCAATTTACCACTTTTTTTCGGCTTTTCATGGATACTTTGGCACGCGTTCGCTTAGCAAAGACAGCAAGTTCCCACGCTCTTCAAGCGTGATCTGTGCTCGTGTCGGCCAAAGAATACGCGGAAGCAACAGCAATCCGCGCCGTCGTGTTCGCAATCCTTCGCATGCAAGACCAAATCGCTCCTTTCGCGGCTCAACTTTGTCGCTTCTAACCCGAGGGTTTTGAATCACAGGTACAATCCGACCGCGTGACTCTAAATTGTCAGGGCGTGGAAAAGCGTGTTCAGTTGAGCTCCTAGCAATCGTTATCGCTTTCCTTCCCATAATCCTACAGTAGGGAGAGTCTGACGAATCTCCTCTGCTTTCCGGGGCGGAAAAAGCGGATCAATGTGATTTCCAGTCATGAAGCCCTTGGATACGAAATGGACACACTTGCCCTCCGAAAGCATCCAGCACAGGGCGTGATGGTGTCGTTCTGGGAGTAAATTCCACACGCGAACAGCAAAACGTGTAGGGAATCCCGACAATACCTCCCTGTGGTCTCTGGAGCATCGGGACAAAGAAACAAACGGGGAAAACACTGCATGTTGTGGAGTTTATACGAGTCCGAAAAAAACAACCTGCCTTGTTGCCCTTCACTGTGGCGGCAGTGCCCCCGCGGTCACACGCGGCAACCCACGCAGTAGCCCACGGCGCCGCGCGCGGTACGCGGCCACGAGCTGCCGCTCGTGGGTCGGTGCCTGGTCGTTCAGGAACTTGGTCGCCACGAGCTGCACCTCCGGGAACCGCCGGCCGATCTCACGGGCAGCGCGCGCGTCGCACAGCGCGACGGCCACGACGATCTCGCTCTCGGCGAGCCCGCCAAACACCAGCGAGTGCAGCAGGAACAGCACGTCACGTGTCGCCGGTGGGGTGGTGGGCGGTCCCTGTGGTGTCGTGGCTGCTGCTGGTGTTGGTGCGGTGGTAGCCGCAGTCTCACTTTTGGGAGTCGCACTGCCACTGACACAAATACTGGGGCTGTCGGCTGGTGCCAACGCTTCGATCGAGTGGTTGAAGCCGTTCATGGTCGTGTCGCCGACAGCGGCGCCTCTCTCTTCCACGACGTCCACCAAATCGTCGAGAAACACGAACACGGGCCCGTGGCGCAGCGCCGCGGCTGGCACGCGCACCACGATCTCGATCTCGGCGCCGGCTTCGCGCTGCTGCACGCTGCGCAGCGACGCCGACGCGCTCGCCGGCTCCATCTGGAGGTACTCGGTCAGCAGCACCGCAGCTTCGTCGCCCCCATAAGCCAACGCAAACGGTTCGTACCGCTCGGGCGCGCGCGAGAAGCTCCAGCCGATGGTCTCCTCCAGCAGCAACCGCGTGTGGCGCGTTGCGGCCGAGCGGAACGCGCCATCCGGTGTCATCGGCTCCAACAGCGTCGACAGCAAGCGGCTCGTGGTCTGCGCGTTGAGCTCGCGGTGGCCCGTCGGCCGCACGAGAGCCAGGGCGGTCACTATCGGTGTCGTGGCGGCGGTGGCAGTGGCGTAGGAAGGGGATGCGGCGTCGCGGTCGTCCCCTCCGGCATCCGCGTTCTCTCCTCCTCCTCCTGCTCCACCACCTCCTCGGAAGGGGACTTTGCGCCTACTACCACCACGCGCGGAGCTCTCGGTGGACGAGCCACCGGCGCTGTCGTCGCTGTTGTGGCCGTCGGATCCGCTGCGCAGTCGTGCATCGCGTACGTGGAGTTGTGTGCGTCGTGGGCCACGCGGCCCGTCCTCCGCCAGACCTTCCACAGCGGACAGTCCTCCATTGACACCTCCTCCTCCGCCAGCGGGGTTGCCATGGGACAGCCGCCGCCGCTTGAGCGCCTCCTCGCGGTCTTTGACGTTGCTGCTGTTCTCCAGCATCTCGAGCATCTGGCGCCGCTGCTTGAGGTTCGTGATGGCCGCGCGGCTCACATTGTACTCCTTGGCGAGGTCCGCCTGCTTCTCGCCGCGGCGGATCCGCTCCATGATGTCCTGGCGGTTCGACTCGGTCAGGTACGGCGTCGACCGTCCGCGAGGCTTGGTCGCGGCAGGCTGGCGCTCCCCCACTGTCCCAGTAGTGACACCAACAGAAGGACCCAAAGGTCCTGCCGCCATCCCCATGGCCATGGCTCTGGGGGGGGCGTCTCCGCCGTCGACGTGGCGCCCGGTGGAGGAGGAGGAAGAGGGCGCCATGTCTCGTCCTCCCCTCCCTCCTCCTTGTCCTCCTCCTCCTCCACCACCAGCTCGGGCTCCTCCACGGAGCAGCGCCTCGAGCGTGGACGAACGCAGTGCTGTCACCTCATGATTGTTTATCGGTGGACCGTGCAGTCCACCAAACCTGCTTCCACTGCTGGGCGACGGGTACCGACTCCGCGTGTTGACGGCGGACCCCGTAGGGGGCGAGTCCGCGGGCTCCGCCGAGTAGTACCAGTCGGCGTTGGAGGTGCTCCCGGACGGGTGCGCGCGCGACCGCATGCTGCCGTACGTCATCGCGCCCCGCTCGGCACCGTCGCCGCTGCCGTGGTACTCGGCGTCGTCGTAGTAGTAGTGGCCCGGCGGCGGCGCGTCGGCGTAGCGTCCCCGGTCCGACCGCGCCCGTCCTCCGCCCCTTCCTCCTCCGCCTCGCTCGTCCTCTCCTCTTGGCGCTTGACCGCCCATGTCCTCTCCTCGGGCTCCGCCGCCGCCGCGATCCGATCGCAACGCTCCCCTCATGTCCCCTCCGCTCCGCTGGTGGGCCTTTGGCAGTCGGCGCTGGTTTTTATTGTCCGTGCGGTGGGCACACCTGTTTGGCCCGAAAGTGAGCCCAGCACGCGTCCTAAACACGCAACAAATGAGTCCAATATCCGTTTCCAATTGCAAATTGAGGGGCAATGGTTTCCAAACATCTGTGTTCACTATCGTGAGCTCTTTGCATCCCAGTCAATTTATCCCTCATGGTGCAAACAGTAGCCCGTTCTTTCCTCCTCCTTCTTCCTTCTTCCGTCCATGGTGGGGGCGCTGAGAGGTCGCTTTCCCGTCGCTCGGCTCCCCTTCGCTCGGCTCCCCTCCAGTGAACCTCGGTCACATCCGTCGGCGGAGGGTGAGCACAGCGAGCAGTGGCTATCCCCTCTCACTGAGAGTCTCAGCTGGTTCCCTCCCAGTCCATAGCTGACTCGCGATCTTATTTCTGTTCGGTAGTACACTGTGGAAGGAAACCATCTCCTCCCTCCGCCTGCCGGGTTCGTTAACCACGACCAGCGGGGAGGTCAGTCCTCCTTTCCGTCCCTCATAGGACGGAGTCCTCCAACCCAACCACGACGAACGCAGTCGCAGTCGATGACGACAGAAGGGCTGCGTTTCATAAACATTCACTCAGCAACAGAAAATCTAGAAGAAGGCAAACGCAAACAGAAGAAATAAACGATCACCACTATTATAGTGCGCGTGTGGTCGTGAGGTTCACCCACAGACACACGCTCCCGTTCCAGTTCCCCAGCGCCTCATGCCGCCGCTCGGTCGGTTGCCCCAATCTCGATTCGTGACGAATGCAGTGGTCTGTCTACTGTTTATAGCGGAGGTTCATTCATAATCCCAAGGGAGACAGATCAACGTAGAGGGGGCGAGATATTTTGCTGTCCGGCGCGTGAACGTGTGAGTTGACAGCGAGGCGTGGCGGCTTGGGGTCAGGAGGAATGGATAGGAAGGACACTGTACTTTATAACAGTGGCTCGTTCTTGGTTCTTCGTGAGTGGGTGAGGCGAAACGCTGCCGGTGGTGGACAACATGGACACGACGTTCGCCATCGACCGTCCGCGTCGGTCTTTGGTGAGGGCACTTGAGAATAAACGACGAATCGTCCTCGTGGGTTCACGTCGACCGCGATCCTGCCTCGCTGTTGCCTTGTGCTTTCTCTTTCCCCTCGAGAGCGTGCTGTCGATCGCCCTTCTCGCTAGAGCGAGAGCGAGCGCGCGTTGTTCGATGCGTCAACAGCGCACACAAAGAATTAGTTCGTCGGCGGGGTTCAACTGCAAAGTGCTGCAAACGATGCCCATGCGAGAAAGGGGGTTCACGCCGTCTCTCCTCGTTCGTGGAGCTTTTCATTTGATCTGTGATGGACTTTCCTCACCTGAGCGGGAAGATCAACGCACAGTGCTGCTGGTCGTGTCGCCGAAATCTCCTTCCGTGCCTGCTGCGTTGATTGGTGTAGTCCGTCGTGTGTATCGGGCTTGAACGCCATCGCATCTTTCGTGTGGCCACGGGAGGGAGGGTGCGCACCGGGCTCTGGGGGTCACACAGCGACAGTCTGGAAAGCTGCGCCTCGCTTGCACCGTTCGGTGTTCACCTGTTCCTTGGTGAGAGGCCCGTCTTTCCTAAACGCAGTGCGTCCGTCACTCCATTATTATAGAAACAAAGCTCAGAAACAACAGCGTCCACGCCTACGACCACCAACGCACCACTGTTTTCATAGAAGCACGCAACAATCATGCGACGGGGTTCGCCGTCGTCATATTCGCTGTTCGAGATAGATGGGATCGGCTTGTCGTGCGATGGGAAGACGCGCACATAGTGACTGTGCCGCGCGGCGCAGGGACTTTGTCGTGTCTTCTCACTCGCCATGTCACGTGCATCTGCGAACCAACGACCTCATCACTTGAGAGAAGCGAGGAGAGAAGCGAACGTGGAGACACGAGCAGGTCACGAATGGTCTCTCGCTGAGAGCTGATGGAAATGTGACGTTTTATTAGCAATCTTGACCACTCAAATCGTGTAAGTTTTAGCGGGTGTTGGGAAACGTGACGCTTATTTAGTAATTACTGGAACATTCGTCACTTCTTTGCAACCCGCGCCAATCGCCATTTTGTGTAACCCGAAAAGCTGTCAAATACGCAACGGTTATTGTGCCTTGCAGCCCTTTTGTTGTTTTTGACCCGATCTACTGTCAAACCCTCCCAAAACTGATCAACCCTCCTCAGATCTATCCTCGGATCTGTCAGACTCCGATCTATGCTCAGGTCCTCGGCCGAGTGACCTCTCACCTCGGCCCGTACCTAGGAGCGGATCTATCAGATCTGCTCGTAGTCATTGAAATGTGCTCCGTTTGTCGTTTTGAAAACGACAAACGGAGCACTTTTCAACACCTAGGAGCCAGCTACTGTACTTGTAGATCGAAGTGTTCATTGTGACATGCTCTTAACGGAAAACCAATCAATGGGTGGATATGGAAGCACACTGTGCGTAGCAGCAGCTCGTACTATGTATGTAGTGCATGGTAGTAAAGCGTTAGGTTGCTCTTCCCACACGTATGTGTTGCGTATACGCTCGTACGGTACGAACTTTCTTCATCAGTTGGCGCATGAACGGTCGATTTCCTAGAGCGGACCAAAGGGCGAGTTTGTCACTAACAAAATCTGTTTGCTCCGATCTATCTATTTCTCAG
>JAADXJ010000762.1:0-14868 GCA_023337735.1 Pythium biforme
ACAAGAATCGTGGCCGACAACATTCACACCGACTTGGACCACTTGTGGTCGTCACTGCCGACATAACTGAGACCGATCTTGCTGACATCGAAGCGATGGCGAGTGTCACACACATAATGTTAAATATCAAAATTAAATGTTAAATAGACGTACTCATGTTTGGCAGTTCCGGCACGAGTGTCTGTACGAGGTTTGCACGGTTGTTCATACCCAGCCGCTTGTACTCTTGGATGCGCCGCATGCGAGGGAGGGACTGTGCCGAGCAAATTGTGGCGCCTTTGATATTGAAAGCAGCTGTGCCATGATGGGCCATGAACAGCACCCGTTTTGATCGTCTTGTGCTGAGGTTGTGGTCGTCAAAGACGTTGTTTACGTCCAGAATCATCGTCATAGGAGGACACTCTGTTTGCTGTCGCAGTGCTCTGTATCGGAGACAGCTTTGTTGCATGCACCGTGCGAATGCATTCCATTGATCATGATCCATGTTGTCTTGCGGTAGTCCGATCGGGTACTGGTAAAGTTTCTTTTGTTTTGTGTTTTGGATCTGTCCAATTCCGCTCCGGTGGTTTTCATGCACCGCTTGACAACACTGGAAATGAGTGTCTCCGCTCTTGCAATGCCTTTGTTCGTGTACAACCATTGTGGCATCGGCGCGTGCGTGTTTAACGAACGTGCAGTTGAGGTTGTTTCACGTGGTGGTGCGGTAAACGGGTCATCACACTATGTGGACATAGTCCATTCAAGAGTCGGAAGTTGAATTGTTGATGCCTCTCTGGCATCCGCGAGAAGCTGGAGGTTGTATGCACGTATGAGAATCCTTTCAAGCTATGCATTTGCTTTCGCGGAGTCGCATAGTTTTCAAAAGCGCCAATGCACTCATCGTCCTCCTCAACCACTCATCTAAAGCACGCCACGGAACTCGCATCATCACTCCTGATAAACAGTTGTCTGGATTCTCCGGGTCTACTTTCCAGCGCGGACTCGTGGCGATTGCTTGCGGAACGCATCTGCTCTTTATGTAACCTTTCTTGTCGAAGCGAGGACAACGCTCTAGTCGTTGTGTGTCACTAGGCAAGCTTCTAGAACTCTCATAGTTCTGAAGGAAGGTTCTCAAGCTGGAAGCGCAAAGACTTTGGTAGCGTATACGTCGAGGCGTCAACGACCTGTCTTGCTTTCGACGAGCGGAAATTTGAGTATGATACTGAGATCGCGGCCAAGCGACTCAAGCTTGAGGAGCGCCGCTACGAAGCCGAGGTTCGCCTACGTGCAGAAGAACTCAAACTCAAAGAGCAGCAACATCGTGACAACCTCGTCTTGAAGCGAGAAGAAGAGCGTAACGAGATGCAAATCTAGCTCGTGCTTAGCGGGATGCCGGTGGAAAAGGTGAAGCCATCGTTGATGCTCTCTTTCAGTGTGCTATAACAGTGAGCTATAACCGTGATCGTCAAGTATTTATCAGTGAGTAGAGTCAAGTAGCCACGTCATTCGATATTCATTCTAGATCAACTTCAATCCAATTACTCGTCAGCCGCCAACAACACTTGCTTGTGTCGCTCGCGTTTACGCTTGCCTTCCTGGCTATCCGTAGTCTCGCCGTGTGCCCCTGGTTCGACCACGACCTCTTCTGCATCGCGTGAATCATCGTCCCACGGATCGTCCAGATCGATGGCGACGTTGTGCACGAGAGCGCACGCAAAGAGGTGGTTGTTCACGTGCCTGAAGTCCTTGAGAGCGTTGAGCTGTGTTCTAATGCCCTTAAGCGACATCCACCGGTTCTTCAGGAGGCCGATGCAGTTCTCGTTCTTGACACGAGCACTGCACAACGCTTCGTTAAAGCGCTTGGTGTCGTCTAGTGCGGCCGCGGAGTTCTTGTACGCAACTATCAGTCGATTAGAAATCCCAAACCCAGAGTCACCCAAGAGATACTCTCGTCGTCAGAGAAGTAAACACGAGGTTGCTGCATGATCGGTGTCTTTGCAAAACTGCTGGAGTCGTTGCACGAACCCGGCCAACCGGTGTAGATGAACAGAATGCGCTTGTCCTCGTTGCAGACGACTTGCACGTTGAAACTATATCGTGACTTGCGGTTGTAGTGGATGCCGCCGTTGACGGCGGGCTTTTGATCAAAAATGATGTGAGTTCCATCAACCATACCAACCACACCACCACGCCCGTAGCGCGCTTCGTGGAACACGGAGCTTTCGATGCGGTGGTCACTCGACGGCCACGTCACGTAGCGACTGTAGTGACGGAGCAACGCCTTCTGCACGCGTCGCACGTATGTGGATAGTGTACCGTTGCCGATGCCGTACTCATGGGCGATGCGGCCCACGGCATTTCCGTTTCCGTGACCGCCGTACCACTCGAGAGTCACCGCGAGTTGGATCACGACGGCGCATTGCTTGTTTGGCGACTTGTTCTTGAACACTCGATCGCCTCCAATCAGTTGGTGAAGGAACGCTAAGGAACTCCGAGTAACACGGAGCGTCTGCATGTACTCAGAGTCGCGGAACTTCTCGAATCGGTGGAGAGTGACAGGCGAACGAGTTGGGTGGATGTGGGGGTTGAGAAAACGGCACGTATCGAGGCCACCCATAAGCTCCAACAACTCCTCGATGTCCCGTTCGCGACCGCCGCTTCTGAAACCCCCTATTGCATGCAAACCGCCTCTACCATCAGGGAAAAGTGTGGGAAGCAAGCTTGCATCATGATTTTTGTGCTGTATTCGTTGATTGCAGTAGTCGAGCCATCCGCTTCCACATTCAAAGACTCAATAATCTTTTCGCGTTCAGTATGTTCACCCGTTTCTCCGGACGGAAGGTGTAGCAACTCATCTAACTCACTCACCGACTCAACAGCAACACCATCGCTTTGTTTAGATGCACAACCCAGGACTTCATATTGGGTGGAGTCAGCAGCTGAGCGTTCCGTTTGACAGCAACTGCCGGAAATGCGTTTGAGTGGCTTATTGTTTCAAGATCTGCAAGCACACTTTCCGAAAATGTGATCTCCGTGTAAAGGGGGTTGTGGTTCCGCAACCAAAGGAGTGCCTCTCGGACCAAGTTCGGTCGAACTTCGAACCATCTAGACGGGTCAGAATGGCCTTTGCACTTCACCCTGACGACGCCACACTCCGTGAGCGGACGTGATAGGGAGGTGACCACCTTGTACGCGTCATTTCAGAAGTTGATGGCGTTTCCCCCGCTACCCTCTCGGCCGTCTCCAACCAAATTGTAGCACGTCGTGAAGCATACGCCTAGTCCAATGAGCCGAGATTCCACCGAGTTAAGAATCGCTAATTCCTCTGGAATCGGCGCGAGGGAGAAGCCACTGGCTGCGCTGAATTTGTGAGCTCTGTTGTGGCGCAATTGGGCAAGACAGGTGTCTCGGAAAGGGACATTTTGTGTTGTCCCCGTCGAGACCACAGCCTCTTTCACAAGCCCATCCTTGCAATTCGCCAAGCAAGGAGTTGCAAGAATCTCAATAATACTGCTCTTTGTAGCATACGTTAAAACAGATATTTTTTCGGGTTGGAGAGTTCTCCGTAGCTACCACAGATCGTAATGATTGGATCGTCAACAGCGTCGTAAAATAGCGACGATCACTCAGCGTCGGTGAACTCTTTTTCCGCAAACGAGCTTTTACCGTCGTGTCTTCGTGTTTGCTTTTTTACGAGTACGTGCTGGTACGCCGCGTTTCTCGTCATCACTTGCTGCGGATCGTTCGCCACAGCAAGGTCACCCATCATCCTACGTCTTTTTTTGTACTCTCGTGCATTGGATAGTCGATGTGGCCTATTAAGGCATGACTCACCACCACGAGCTTTGCGCTTTCCAGTAGTTCCAGTCATAACGAACCTGAAGTGACCCTACTTTGGAAACGTGTTTTAATCGAACGAACGAACGCTCCAACAACCAACGGAACCTAGAACCGAGCGAAGTTGCACATCTGGGAAAATCCACGCTGTGAGAAAGAAGCATAGTAGAGACAAGGCACAAAGTCTGAGATTGACATTACCGAATATGATCGCATACAACCGACACCAATAAACGTAACCTAACCACATGTCGAAAAGGCACCCACACAATGATTCTCAAATATTAGATTTCATTTCAGAATATTTATATTTAGGATTTATTCATCATCAAACTCAATGTCGCTCGAAATGTCGCCAACTTCTTCGTCGATAAGACCGTTTGCTTCGAGGCACTCAACAACATCGGTCGCTTCTAGTCCCGTCCTCTTGTACCCGTCCTGGATTGTCCCAGGTGTGAGCTTGTCCCACGCAACTTTCGCCCACTCGCAAATGTCGGAGAGAGAGGTGCCATTCATTTGTGAAATTCCACAGCTGTCGGTTGTACACGATCAACCGTGGTATCGAAAATAGAGTTATGATTGGCTGAAATCGAAGTGTTGGTTATATGGAGTGTCGTTTATATGCGATCATATTCGGTATTGGAAACAATTGATTGTCTAGAAAGTTACCATGGCGAACGCATAACGATATGGCGCTCATTGTTGGGATTGACATATTTGGAATGCTGGACCTTCAGCACACAGAAAATCACCGTTGTTTTTATTTTTGTGTCGTTAGAAAACAAGCTACAGACAAGCACATTAGACGACTGAATTGCAGGAAGGCTGCCTTTGCTACACACCGACCGCTGCGTAAAGATCCGCTGACTGCTCAGATTACAGCCGTGTCGGCGATATGAAAAGATCCGAGCCCGGCGTTGCGAAACAGTCAAATGAATGACGTGTCCAACGATGACACGGGACCCCGGCGGGGACGGAACAGCGCGCTGGTCCAACGGGTTCGGACCCCAGACGCAGATACGGAAGATAAACGCGTCCGAATCACAGGTCGAACGAACGAAATCGATGATATTGTTGAGGTAACTTCGATCGCACGACAACACGTCACGATCGATGAGCGTACACATCTAACTTGCTCTGATCGGCGTGGCATCGATGACGGACATGTCGAGGGCAATCGTGGGTTCAGGATGCGCAAGCGACCGCAACTCATGCTGGCGAATTGCGGTGACGGAATGCATCACCGGAGGTCCAGGAAGTAGCGGAGGCAACGGCTGTGGTACACCCGGGGGATACCTGTTCGCGTTCACGGACGACTCAGACGATCAACCTGACGTTTGTGTGAGCAGAGCCGCAGAACTCCAAATGAGCTGTTCACAAGTTCACTGACACAATTCTATTCCACAGATCCACAACTTCAATCCAACCGTCGCTATCGTGGCCCCTGCTGCCACTGGTCCCAAACTGAGGGCTCACTGCATCGCAGTTCTCCCAATCAAGTATCGGCTTCTCGCTCTTTGGTTGTGCTCTTTTCGCAGCGAGTCGCATTCGCATGGCAGTGCATGATATTTGATCCTTCCAATCCCTAATGTCGTCCACGGTAGACTCGTTGGGACCGCGTCTGCCATACCAAGTCCCACATAATGCGTGACACGAACAGTTCGTCGCGTTTCCACTTTATGACGACCAACAACCGTTTCCCTACCTGACTTAAACTTGCACACCCGTTCAGCGTGTAGCGTGCACGCAAGTGAACCCATGTCCCACATTGCACGCCCCCTTCCAGTTCCAAACATTTCCAGTTCGTGGCACTCGCCCACCAGAGTTGAAGCTGAGACAAGCTGAACCCTTTTGACATGCTCGCGAATGGCAAGAGGAGTAGCGCTGTGGCCTCCACTTTTACGGTGCCCGACTCAACTCTTCGAGGTGGCGTAAAATGGAGCCCGAGTTGAGCGGGTTCGTTGGCTCTAAACAGCGTAAGGCGCTGGACGGCGCGGGCCGACCGGAGGTGATTCCCTTCTCTGAGGATCTTGTGGAGTATATGACAGAGCTGCGAGACCATGATGAGGTGCGTATATCCAGAATGGGTATTCTTTATGGTTACTTACACTCTCTTTCAAAATGGCTAGGTATTATCCTCGCACCACATGTTGCTGTACATGAAGGAGAATCAAGAGGAGTGGTTGAACGAGTATCTCGCGGTCAAATCGAATGATGTTGCAGGATGTTCTTTCGACCACACTTGTCGGCGTGTTCCTTCTGAACATATCGGGCGGCGGCCATCGCGTCACGTACGCGGGTGATCACGTTCACTCGGGTCGACAGGAACGAGTCGATCATCCGGCGCTCCGCAGGCTTGGACGCACCATCTAACTGGGAGGCAAGTGATTGCCAAGCCCCTCCCTTACCAAACTTGGCGTCACCCACCAGGCACAGCAATAGCGCTGGGTGGCGAAGGCCATTGACGTAGAACGGCGACAAACCGGTTGATGAGTGAACATCGTTGTTCATCGTGAACTCGACCATCGTGAGAGTGTCGTTCCACGAAGTTGGATTGTCGGCGCAGTACGACCTGAGGATGTCCTCGACGACCTGACTGGCACGTTCCGTTTGCCCAGCGGTCTCCGGATGATCCATTGTCAACATGTCGAGCCTTGTTACCAGAATCTGGAAAAATCCTTCTGAATCCCTATTACACAGGTTTTCATATGGCAGCAAAAACCTGGAACGACCAGGTCCCTACCAGGTACACCAGGTTTTGCCGGAAGAAAAAGCGAATGAAAACAATCCTCTTCAAACCGCATTCTCTGCTAGAACCGAAAGGAGAAAATTCGCGTCCCAACATATATATATGTACGCAAACGTCGACAGCGCAACGTATAACCAGGCACTCCTATTCCGAGGACGAAGGAAAGCGTGAAGGCAACCGAAACGACCGCGCGGCGCAGACCGGATCGATCGGCGCTGGCCTGGGCAGCCCGACGAGCACACGAAACGAACGCGCTGGGCAAGGCACACGAAACGAACACGCTGCGCGAGGAGTCGCCGCCGTCGCCGCCAGCTCCCACAACACTGGTAAGGCCTATCCGTACCAGGTCTCTGTCACTCTCTCATCAGGTTCTGAGTGCTCTCTGCGTTCACTTGGTTCAGCCCAAGCGCTCTCTGCGTCACTTGGTTCAGCCCAACGCAGCAAACCTGGGCGACACATAGACGCATTCGGGTATGTTGAGTCAGTCCCGCCACGAGCGCCGTTGCCACTGGCATCTAGGGGTAACGCCACGGCGTTATCCGTGACAGTAATGTTGTAGGCACCATCGCCGTCGACATCTGGGGGTAACGCCGCAACGGCGTCGGCGACAGTCGGGCCGGAGGCGCCGCCACTGACGACATCTGCGGCCGATGCTACCGTTACTGTGGTTACGTCTGGCATACTACCATTGGTCAGTCCGTCTGCTGATGGAGAGGCTGCGCTGCGGACACCAACACGATCGAGCCCACGACTGCAGGAGCTCTTCAAGGCGCCGCCAACGCCCAGCCAGCTGCAGCGCATGGAACAGGAGGAGTTTTTCAAGCGGTGCCGCTCTCCAACAGGATCAACCGACACGGCCCATAGCCAAGGCTCAACGCGTATTACGCGCTCCGACACCACCAAGCGCCGTGCTGCGCAGCAGCCATTCCTTCAGCGCCGTGCTCTCGAGCGGGCACGTCAGTCCCCGCATGTGTCTGCTCAAGAGCACGGCGCTGAAGATGGACGTTCACCACCACTCAAGAAGAAGCTTCCAGCCCAAACCGTAACATCCGCGTCAACGCCGGCAAGCGCCGCGCTCAGGTCCCATGTGAAGATAGCTGTGGTGACGACACGACGCCGAGTCAGCGTGCCCGAGTTTCCCCAGAAGATACCACTGAGCGTCATGTCGAGCTCTCTCAGACAAATAGCCTCTACTCCGCTGAGATTGGTGACGTTCGACCTGTTGCGGATGGACTCTTACTGCCGGTTGTAGATGGCGTTCTCGTCGCCGTCGCTGGTGCCCGCGGTGACTACGCTGAAGATGCACACGGTTGCCAGCTACGTCCCATGAAACCTGGTCAAGACCTGGTCATACCTGGGCCAGACATGGGCTCCGACGATGTTGAAGATGATGTTGAAGATGCAGCCGACCGTGACCAACAGCACGAAAAGGACTGTCCACGCATCAACATCAACCCGAAGGCACCAAAGACAGGACGCCCGCGCCTTGATCGAGCTGTAATTGGGTCAGAGAAACGGCAAGAGATGCGACGGTTCAACGCTGCAGAAGATGTGAAGCAAGCAACCGGGGAATTGACGAAGGCTGACGTGCTCGACGGTCTTGACCGTGAGCAGCCGGGGTTGCGCACAACAGAGAATCGACTCAGCGGCATCTTCGTGAGGTACCAGCAGTTCGCAAACAATCGCCCCAAGTTCTCGAGGGTGAGGAAGCCCAAGCTCAACAGAGAAGACTACTACCTTTTCCCGAACAAGTTGCTCGACGCGTGCATGGCCGTGCTCCCCCTCGCAACACGAGATGGTGAAGTCCTGTGTGTAACACCCGAACCCAGGCAGTCTCCGATGGCGGGCACGGTGGCGTCGGCGACCAACACCACGAACAACAACCCGGAAGTGTCTCCGACCAACACTACAAACAACAACCAGGAAGGCCTCACGGACGTCGTCTCGATTGCGAATGTTGGCCTGTACAGCCGTCAACAAATCGAGGAGATGTCACGCGTAGCCGTGTTGAAGAAGGCAGTGGCAGATGGGTTCGAGTTTGTCGACTGGCTGCGGCTTACGGTCTCTGCGAGTGTGTGTCCGGATATGAACAACACGTGCACGGAGCTTGCGGACGAAGTGGAGGCGTTGTATCCAGCTGGTATCATTCCGGGCTTGCCAGAGATGACCGACTATTGCGCATTCTGCTTGTTCGATCTCAAGCCACCCGTGTGGCTGAAGGACGGGATCATCTCGGCTTTCTGCGAGCGCATGACGCAGGTCTACCAAGGAGTCAAGTATGGGGGCCGGTTTGTGCCTGGAAAACGCACCCGACGTGCTAAGTCTCTCCTTTTCGCAGACCACCAGCTCGATTGTATAAAGACGTTTGCTGCAGAGCCAGACACGACCCACATACTCATCCCCGTGAACTTTGGAGACGCCCACTGGACGGCCTTCATTGTCAACCTCCAGGCACGCGAGATCAAGTTCTACGACTCTAAGAACTACGCGAGCTGCATGAAACCGCTAGAAGATCTTGCAAAAAGCATCGTGGACGGCGACAAGGCGATCTTTCCGAACTACACACCAGTGGCACTCGACACACCCGTTCAGTCAGACGGCTACAGCTGTGGGCTCTTTGTGTGTATGAAGTTCTGGCACGAGGTCGACGAGTCCGTTCCGGAAACAGCCTCTCCTGAGGTTCTACTACTACGTCGTGTGGAGCTGCTGCACCTGGTGCTTAGAGGGCGCAAGATGAGAAAAGCTACGCAGAGCGCATAAGATGAGAGAAGCTACGCAATGAACGAGGATTCCACTCCAATCTTTATTGCTCGTGGTTTGTTACCAGGTTTGGACAGGTTTGGGCCAGGTATCCCCCCGCAAAATGCTGCACGCATGTCTTCAGAGATGTTCAAGTGGGGTTGCAAGCGCAACTTCGCGGGAACTACCTGAACACATTCATCAGCACATGTCGCGGGCCTCTGACTGGATTACAACGATCGTTGACAACCGCCTGGAGCATTCATGCGCGCGTTTCCCTCGCCACACACTTCTGTCTGGCTCTGCTCGTCTTTTCATTGCGTTCAGTGGCACATGTTAGCAGAGAGATGCATGAGGCAGAAAAAGAAGCACTTACTTCGAGTAGCACCTACGCGTGCAGTGGCAATGGTGACGACCTGCGCGCGCTCGCACGTGCATCAATCTCGTCCCGGCGGGCTCCACGCGTCGAACTAGAAGCCACGGCGTTGCGGCTTGGCGACCCACGCACGCTTGAGCTTGAGCGTGGCCGTGAGCACGCCGCCGGGGATAAAGTGCTCTTATCGCGCGTCAAGAACTTCTGCACGCGCGTGAGCTATGAGCCATCAATGCAGACGACGACCTCGCGCAGCTCTCAGGACTCGTTGTCGGCTTCGTGCGTGCGCGAGCCTTCTCCGCGCACCCCTCCAGTGCCGATACCGGCCTCGCGCAGAGCCGCTCGCGCTCGCGCAGCGCTGTGGAGAGTTGTCGGCTCGGTCTTTTGTGAGGGAGGATGAAAGTGGATCCAGCGCACCTCGTCAATTAGAAGAATTGACCAAATAAATTGAGCAACGAGTTGGGGGCGAAAGCTTCGCGACGTCCTCGCCCTCGCGTAATCTGCCATTTCCCGATAAATCAGAAACGTATCGTTACTTACACTAAATTCAACGATTTCGACAAGATTTAGAGATTCTCAGGACCGCGTAGATACCTGGCAAGGACATGGCAGCAACCTGGTAAATACTTGGTATCCTCGACATACGAAAACCTGGGTGATAGGCTCGGCCAAAATCCTTCCCAGAAATCAGTGTGAAACGGGGACCCCGATCCGATACAAGGGAGTCTGGAAGGCCATGCAGACGGAAGACGTTGTCGACGAACAGTCGATCACAGTTGAGACCTCTGTGGGTATCCACTACCGGAGCAGATGCACCATCTTGGACAGTCGATCGACAAAGACTAAGACACCGTTGCGCCCAGAGACTGTCTTCGGCATGCCGAAGAAGAAGTCCATGCTCACCGAGCGTCAGCAGTCGCTGGGGACAGGCAGACTTTGCAGAGGGGCCTGGGAGTGACGACTCGGCTTCACACGTTGACAGACGTCACATGAGCGGACATACCGCGAGACCACTTGTACATCTTGGGCCACCAAAACTTTGAACTGAGCAGTGAATACGTCTTCTCACGGCCAAGAGGGTCACATTAGAATCGTGAATCTGCGGCGCGTTTGCCTGGACGTTTCCGTTCCCCGATCGTCGACGCCGGTCTCGACCGCGACAAGGGTGAAAGCGCTTCAACTCGCGATTGCGCGGACAGTTCGTGCTGGAAATGACCGAGCTTGTTAGAGGTGATACACTTTATGTGAAGGGCGTTCACGTTGATGGCGCTGAGGTCCATCTTGGCCAGATCGATCGCGCTAAAATGGATGGTGCTCAGATCGGCTCGTTCCGTCGACGGAATTTTGGCACAGTTCACCGCACTCGACATATCCGAGGTTGCAGGCATGGTGCTCGCGAGGCGCTGGATATAATCCTCGCGGAGCGCAATGACGAACGCCCGCCCAAAATTTCTTGGTTCTTCGCGAAAGACAGCTGCCTTAGGGGCGTTCCTACAAAATATCCCGGGGTCCCGGGACCGAATAGAGATCTCTGATTGGATCGCACGTGTGCGGCTAGGTCAATTTGGGACGACGCCCGACCCCCAACCACCCCCAACCCGGATTCGTCCCGTGTGTAATTTGGGACCGTGGGACTGGGACGGACCGGCACGTGACAGAGGAGATGAGTGCACTCTTCTCACTTCCTCACTTCAAAGACAGACAACGAGACGTGCATCGAGATGGCCACGCCCAGCACGGAGGTAGGCGCGGTGGCCACGGCGCTTACAGTCGCCGAGCAAATGGAGAAGTATGGCACGGAGAAAGCGAAGTTTCTTCGGTCGGAGTGCAGGCGTTTACGCGCTCACCCGACCGCAGAAAATAAGACCGAGTATCTCAAGGCATTGCGGAATGCCCTTGAAACAATCGATTTGATCGAAAAGGGTGATGCTATCAGTGGGCCAAACAAACAGACCACAGTAGAGAGGCGAACGGTTGACAGCACGATCCGGCTACTGAATGTGTTGTTCTCGGAAAATTTCCACATGCGCTTCACGGCGATTGGGGCTCCAGCAAAGCGCAAACAACTCGACGTACGCGCTATCGGCATGCACTCCCTTTTTGGACCGACATTGTCACTGCGTACAATGACGAAGACCAAGATGGCTACAACACGGTCCAAAACTACAATGACTGCTTCTCGAGCGTCGATCCCGCAGCATTCAAACCCCACGACGCAAAAAAACTCAGCGCCGACTACCGTACAGTGTATACCAATTTCAAACAGTCTGGTCACCACCGTCCCTTCACGGATTTCCACGCAGGTCAAGTGGACGTGTACTATCTCCATCTCCTCACGACTGTGACTCGTCCGCAGCTGCTCGAATGCGTCACACAGCTCATACCTACGGAGTACGCCATTGATAGCGTCGGAACACCAACGACAGCAAATTCAACAGACACCGCGGAGAAAAATGGTACGGTACTGAAAGAGAAAAACTTTCCAACACAATGTCTATGGAGACTGACGCTCGTTATTTAACTCCAGGGAAAAAGACCGATTCAAAGCATGAGGCCGTCATAGAGGCAATAAGAGAACTTACAGCAAACAGATCAAATTCGACTGTGGCAAAACGACAAATTGACCTCATGGAAAGCGAGCTCGTGCTCAAGAGACAGAAAAGCACTCGTGAGCAGGAGATCCATGGCGCAAACGTGCGGCTGGCAGAAACGAGAGAGCAATCGGCCAAGATGGAGCTGATACTTTCGATTCAACGGAATATTTCTGAGCTACGACGTCAACTATCCAGCCTTCGGGGTCAAGATTAGTCAGATCAGTCTCTGCTCGAGATATCTGAGCTGGAGAAGTGCATTGGCGAACTCTGCAAACAGCGAGATGGTTGCTTTGTCGCCCACTCATACTCGCTTTAGCTCGCATTCCAAAAACACACATCAAGAAAGCGGAAACGCAGGACCACAAAATGAATATGTATTTTCTTTTACAAAAAGCGAGCGAGATTTCTTTCGATGTTCTGGCCGGGACGGGCTAAACCGCGAGCGTCGATGTGCTGCCGCAATTTTTCTCGCAGAATACTGGATCGTTGTCTACTTGGGCTTGGCTCACGGGCTGACATCGATGGAATGTATCCGAGCATGCGCTCGTGTCCAGGGGTCCCGTCGAGATAAGCAGGTTCGACGTCTTGAACCGCTCCGCACCCACCCATTCTGCTGTTGACACAAAAGTTGTGCAGGATCATCACCGCGTGGATGAGACTGGGTGCGTACTTGAGCTTCACTTCTAGCGGCTTCTTTAGAATCCGCCACTTCGTGACCATCAATCCAAAGGCCTGTTCAATTCGGATTCTGAGTTGACTCAGAAAGAAATTAAAATTGTCCTTCGAGGGATTCATGCCATCAGTTGCCGAATACGGAGTGAGCAATCGCTCGCTTACCGGATACGCATTGTCGCCGACAAGGTATATCCCCAAAGGGAATTGTGCAATCTTGAGAGCAAGATCTGATAGTTGGTGAGCTCGCGCGTCATTGGTGCCGCCCAGGCACTGCACAGCAACCGATGTGAACCGACACAGGTGGTCACAGGTGGCCTGGACGTTGAGGCCGAAAGTGTGATAGTGGCCGGAGAAGTAGGCAGCGATGTTGTCGGTGTCAGCGTTGGACGGTTGATTTATACGGCAGAGCCATCCATCGACGGCACCGGCGCAGCCTTGGAGAGCACCATGACTACTAAGCTCTGCGAACTCGGCGCACTGGCGTCGCAGCGCCTCTTCGCTGTCTGGAACCTGAAGTTTTAGCTCGCTGCACGCCGTGAGCGCGTCGATACCCAAATGTACGTAGCGAAAAAACGTGGAGACGCTGACGCCTACGACCGCAGATGCGTCGTCGTAGGAGCCGCCAGCAAGCCAACGTAGGGTACAGTGGAGCACGACCTCGACCTTGATGCGCAAAGGCTGATGGGGCTTGTGGAAGAACGGCTCTAGGACACCCGTAAGTTGAGTAAACGCCGGATGCGACATCCGATAACGGCGTCGAAACCGGCCAGTATGCTTCAATACATCGTTTGCGTAGGAGTGCCACACGAACGGAGGGCCGGTGACTTTGTCGCTCCTCTCTGTGAGGCTCTGGATGAGAACGAGTGCGTACAGGGAGGCGAGCACGTTCTCGTCGTCCTCTTCATCGTCGCGCAGCAGCAGATGCATCGGGTTGTTGCCGGGATTTGGCGCGCGCGCGAGGGAACCGAAAGCTCCAATTTTAATGTGGACCACACTATCCTAAAATAATGTTTTGTGTGTGAGAGTCCCAAGATCGGTTCCTATTCTTGGGACGTGGGACCGTCCCGGGGTCCCGTCCCGGGATATTTTGTAGGAACGCCCCTTAGCTGGACCAGCATTCGTGTTATCCATGAACACCGTCAACATGACGTCTTCAGCGAGGGCATTCACAGTCATGCAGGCACGAAGTTGACGCAACTCTTGCACGAATGCAAAGAGCTCTCGCTCGCCTTGGACACATCCGAGAAACGCTGCTCGCTGGCGATGGGCCACGTTTGGCGGTTGAGAAATCGACTTAATTTCACTGGCGAGAGTCGCCCAATCGGAGCAACATCCGGGGATGTGCTGTCTCGCACATGAGGGCCCACACCTTTGCACGACCTTGCATGTTCGAGATCACGAACGTGATCTTCTGCCGTTCATCACGAATGCAGGTGGCTGCTAACGCGAGTTCGTTCTCGCGCAGCCAGAAGACCAGGTTATTGTCCTCTTCACCAGAGTACTGGGATACCGTGACAAGTACGGCTTTCGGGCGTTCCGGTGGTGCAGGTGACGGCACATACGCGCTCGTAGGCGGCGACGGTGCCGACGCGATGGCATGAGTGTCGTGACGCAACTGAAATTTCGGACGTTCGACGTATGCGAGCCGACCTTTCGGTACGCGGACAACAAAACCTGTTTACAGGGAATGGCCTTCAGACGCGTCTCTGCTCACACGCCGTCAGGGACTAGAACTTCTTCGTTGATATCACGGACTCTTCGAAGTGGAGACCCGAAACTCCAAATATGCCGTTACACGAGCGCCTCACACGCTCGGTTGCTTAGGGGGTTCGACGCCTTGTCGATGCGCTTTACCGCTGCGGTCCTGGCGGCGACCTGGCCCTTTCACCCACAGACACTTAGGACTGACCGCACAAAGGAGC
>JAADXJ010000763.1:0-14864 GCA_023337735.1 Pythium biforme
CCTCTGTGGCTCAGTGGTAGAGCATCTGTCTTGTAAACAGAAGGTCCCCAGTTCAATCCTGGGCGGAGGCATTGCCTTTGCCGGCAAATGCACCGCTACGCTGTCCACAGTCGCTGGCACCCATTGTTGCCACTCGCAACACTCGACAGGAAACTCTCAAATCTTATATTTCTACAAACACACATCGGACCCTACCGCGCACATATCCACCACGCACCTCACCCAACGGCTCGCGTCATGTCGACGTGAGCCCCTCTCACTGCTCTCTTTCCGCGGACATATTGACAAGATATACACTCTTCTCCATCCACATACAGATTCATTCGTTTTTGGCATTGCCCGAATGGCAAGCAACTCATTCCTCTGCGCTGGTGTATAGCGTGACTAGCGGCTCCCATATCGTTGTGTCCTTTAATCGTCCCCCCGCTCTTCTTCTTGCTCTCTACGCTTTTCTCCTTCCTCCTCCTTCCACCCCTCTTCGCTCTTCCCCTTCGCCATTTGGCCTGCACTCAGTATAGCGCCTCTGTGGCGGGAGACACTTAAGAGCGCACCCCGAGCTCCGATTCAGCGCACCCGTTCCATAGATGTGGTACAGCGTACCACCGCGTCAATGAGGAATGCATGCCACGTAACCATACGTAACCCACGGACAGCTCATAACCGTTTCACGGCTGTGGTGGTTACGTAAGGGACCGTGACTCCCAGGGAGCCGTGCAACGGTCGTCCTCTTAGAAGGGAGGCATCGATTGAAGCATGAGTCCTGTGCTTCCAGTATGCCCGACACATTGCGATCTCTACCACGCACGTTCCAGTTCAAACAGGCTCACACATACCTTCACCATGGACTTGTTGCTGCATGGAGATGGAAGCGTGTCGGCAACCAGTGACGACCCGTCCCAGGAGCTGTAGTACATACCGGCCTTTGATGGAGAAACTCACTGGTACGACAACATACAGGAGCTGTACGACGCCATCAATCTCTCTGCCCGCAAGCATGGTTACGCCGTTGTGAAGAGAACCACGCACAAGGACAAGACGGCGGAGGCACGACCACGGCGCGTTGAGTTGAAGTGCGATTACCACGGCACGTACAAGCCGGCGACGAGAAAGAGCGGCAAGAAGCGTCGGAACAAGACGTCGACAAAGAAGGCGAATTGCCCAATGCGGGACGATGGGTATCGTGACTTGGCCACCGGACGGTGGTTCATCAAGAGCTATGATGTTCTCCAGCTGCGCCCACAACCATCGAGCCTCCGAGCAGGCCTTGACCCATGCAGCCCACCGTCGTATGGACCGCACACCAGAGATCGAGAAATAGATCATTGCAGACGCTGAGATCGGAATACGTCCGGCCCAAACCCTTGCCCGTCTCAAGAAAGATCACCCCACAAATGCTCTCGTTCGTTGCAAAGAGCGATTCTCGCAGTGTACAGCGCGACAATTCCATCAAAATTCACCTGGGTATTCTTGCATTGCTCGGTGCATACATTTACACAACAGAACGCCCTAGCGTTAGACATCCCATTTTAAAATGCCACTCAACAGATCATCAAAACATACCTATACAATCGCACGTAGCCTTGCAACCTGGGCACTCCTTGGAGACATACCCACACAAATGTTCCCGTCGACTTGCTCGTAAGAGCGCCATCCCTCGGAGCCATTGACACTACTGGAAATTGCCTTCACTGTGGCCGCCGCCACCGCTACTCGCGTGACGACCGTCAACCCAAGCGCGTCCCCCATTTGCTTCGAAGACATTAAACGCACCACCCACACCGAGCGGCACCTCAGACGCAGCTTGTCCCAGCACCACTTCCACGCCCACACTCCCCCTGCTACTATAACCAATCTTTTGTATATCGTGTACTTTGTCACGCCTCCAAAGATGCGTGGTGCACGCTTTTCTGCCAGGCGCAACAACTGAAGCACATCGACATCTTCCTCGCACACTCACAGAGCCAAGAACTCCGTACACAATAGATTTGACTCGCGCCGCGCAACGCCGCGGTACGCTCGCGAATCGGCCGTCGACAGTACGTCCTCCCTGTGCGCCAGCCAGTTGGAGAACATCGACTCGCCGAGTCCGCGTTCACGACAGAACTGTGTCTGTGCCATCCCATGCGCACCGCCAAGATGTTCCCGCAGCAACACTTTGTCTGAACCAACGCTCCTGGAGCGCAACGCGGATTGGCACATGTCTCATGCGTTCGATCACTTCGCTCGAGCACACCCCGGCTGGTTGACAAGGTCGAGGTCATCATGGTCGACAAAGATCTCAACGACATCAAGGTGCTGTAGATGCACTTTCATCGTGCGCGCATCCTGACTTGTGTCTTCCATGTGCTCAAGTACCTCGCGCAAATGGTTCGGAAGCCCGACTTTGGGAAGATCTCATCCGACGACCGCGACGTGCTCGACGCCGTCATCCACAATCTCGTCTACGCAAGCTCCAAGGACCGGCATGAAGAGAACCGAGAGACTGTGCGCCAGATCTGCGAAGCGGTCGGCCCCCCAAGTTCTTCGAATACTTTGAAGTGAACTGGCACACATGCGCAGACACGTGGGTGCTGTACGAACGGTCCACCCTCCCGCACTTTCGGGTGCACACAAACAACCATCTCGAGAGCTTCTTCGGCCATCTCAAGTCTGCCGTGAAACCGACGATGGGTATGGCTGAGCGACGGAAACCCTCCGCAGCGAGCTCGCGGGTATTGGTTATGACGACGAGTTCCACTTGTACTTAGCGTTCGTGCTCGAGCAGTGCAGGCGTGTTCGCCAGCGACGACTCGGTGGTGAAGGAGACAGTGACGACAGTAAGGACAAGTTCAACGACAACACCGGCGATCTTGTCATGTCTCAACCTGCCTCTCAAGCGCACAGCCTGTACTCCGAGGAGCTCGGGCAGGTGCCCATCATCCAACCTCTGCCTCTTCCGCTCGCTGGGGACCTCATTGTCATCTAGGCCAGTCAAGCGGTCAAGCCCAGTCGTTTACCGGCGTGACAAGCAGCGAATTCGCCGCCGGTGAGACGGTGAGCTCCGAAGATGAGCTCTCGTCGAATTCTGACTTCGAGCCGGAGCACAACCAGCCAAAATTGATAGTCAACCCCGTGCAGCGAAATCTGGCCGCCCACGTCTCGACAAGGGTCAGAAGAAGGTGGACAAAGGAGAAAACCGGCTCAGGTTCAACACTGCCCAAGGCGTGTTGAAGCAGACGGGTACCATTACACTGAAAGGCCTCGCGGATGCACTCGACAAAGAGAAGCCAACAGTGGCAGAGATGGCCTCTAGGCTTAGCGCCCTCCAGGTTCGGCACACCGACAACAGCAACAAAGACACGTCGAAGAACAAACCCAAGTACTCTGTCAAGAAGGCGCCTGTTTGAATCACACAGCGTTCTACTTGCTGCCGCCAGAGTTGCTCGAGCGGTGCAAGGACGTGCTACCCTCTCAAACAATGAAGCTGACGCGATCATTGTCTCCCAGTCCTCCCAGTCCGGCTATCAAGGCCAAGAAGCAGACTTTCAAGGCCAAGAAGCCGCGGATGGGCAGCAAGGGGGCGCGACGGGGCAGCAAAGGGGCATTGAATGCGTGACGATCCAGGGACTCGGCAAGTACACGCGCGTCCAGATGCAGTCGATGCACCACCTATCCAAGCTCAGGGAAAACTGGGAAGAAGCTCATAGCCTGTGCGCTTGGTTGTGCAAGTCCATCTCAGCGTTTGCGTTCAACGGACGGCCCGCCGAAATCACTGACGAGCTGGAGTCCAAGTACCCCTACGCCATCATGCCCGGCTTTTCCTACGACTACGCGTACTTACCGACTTCGTCCGACTCGGTGGGTCAGCGATGCGTTTATCTCCGCGTTTTGCAAGCAAATCAACGCTGAGTTCTCGCACGTCAACTGCCTTCCGGTTGTGTCGCGAAAATCCAAGACCACTCGAGCGCGCAAGGAAGAGCTCCCCGAGAGCACAAGGACGCTACTCACGAGTGCAGACGCGATGATGCTGTTGACGTGATTGTCATGCCCGTCACCTTCGGTAACGCACACTGGACGGTCGTCTGCGTGTTGAAGAAACAGGCGGCGGTCATGTTCTACGACTCTATTGGTACGACACCTGTTCTGAACACGCTCAAAGACGTCGCACAAGATGTTGGCGCGCGCCTCTGCGACCTACTCGGCAAAGGATTCACGAAGACATGCACCAACAGCCCGCGCCAGTTTGACGGCCTCAGCTGCGACACTTTGTGTGCCACAAGATCACACGCATGCTCGACCATTCTGTCTCGAACGACATGAGCGCGAGCGGCCTCGACAAATTCAAGTTTGGGCTTCTCGTGTACATTCTCCACGGTGAGAAGGTGTAGTTTGGTAGCACATACACCATAAGCGATCAATACACCATCCTTCATGTTCGTGTCGGAACATCCCACTTCATGTTTTTCGTCCAAGTTCCTCAACATACAATGCCAATCCGCCACCACAGTGCCGATGGGCTGCCCCACTGCGGGATCGCCACGAACTCAGCCCAATCGAACGCGCGAACCTTGCCTCTCCTTACTGAATTCTACGAACGGTTATGGCAGGTAACATATGGTATTTACAACGACGCTAAATGGAACCGTCCAATGGTTTGCGCATGGAACCGTCCAATGGGTAGCGCATGGAGCCGTCGAATGGACTGTAGTAGCGTCCTTTTTCTTTTGAACAAAATCGAATTGATTTGGTCTGGTGTAAATCAGTACATCCTCGAAGATTCGAAGGGTTACGCGTGTACCAGGGTCTTCTATTGAGTGCGTCCTATCACTGAGCTGTACCCCTTTGAGGTTCCCTTGTCTTCGTTTTTCGGCGTGGGGGGCGCCGGCGAAAGGTGCCGACGGAAGTGCCCACCCGCTCGCTTCGAGCGCGAACGACCCACCCACACAATCATGAACACAAAGCAGCGAACAGGCGCGTCCCGTGCCATGGATACGCCTGGGCATGGAGCAGCAGCCCAAGGGAATCCGAGCGTGAACAGCGGCCTACAGCCGGCAGTGTCGCCCGCCAAAGGGGATGGTTTCTCATCTTTCGCTTCATCTTCAACAGCAACCGCTGGGTCGGCGGCCTCCACCAACGTCGACCATTACCGTAAGCGCGGTCGCGTCGAGAGCGCCGGCAATGAACCGCGGGCACCTGCGGACGGACTGGCACGCGAAGTGGCCGTTGCCATGGACGAGACCACTCGCGGTGCCGCGGGTGCCATGCGGGACCGCTTTGGAAGTCCACATCGCGGGCTCACGTGGCTGGACTCGGACCGGCGCCGCGCGCCAACGCAACGCTCGTCGTCGCTGCCGAACATCTACCCGCAGCAAGACGACGCGGCGGTGCTCAACATCTTTCCCGATTTAAACCCGCGCGACTTGCGGATCGCTGAGGTGCGCTCGTGGTACAGTCCGTGGATGGATCGCCAGTTCCAGTGCAATGAAACACCGTTCAAGCCACAGGACAATCACGACCACGCTCTTATCAACGCAGCACAGAATGGTAACACCAAGCTCGACGGAGTGCTGGTGGGGCACGTGGCGTGGACAGAGCGACAAGCACGCGACGGCAGTCGGACGCCGCCGCTCATGCCGACGAGTAAGCAGTCAACGTACGCGACGGACGAGGACTTTGACCGCGTGGCACAGCAGCTCGCCGATGAGTTTTCTCTGGAAGAAAAAGGCGCTCGCACCGCATCGGCACCCGTGCTACCGACCAAGACGCCGCCACCGTCGGCGTCCAAAGGGTCGAAGCGACCGATCTTGCGGCTCAAACTGGAGGACATGCCGACGCCGCAGCAGGCCGAGGACCGTGCGAACCGCGCAGCGACACGTATCATTGCACGACGCGAAGCAATGGAGAAGGCGATGAACGAAGCCCATGCCATCGGGGAGGTCCCACAAGGTGTGGACGCAGGGAAGAGTGCAACCCAACAAGCCATTATGCGACTGAACTTCAAGTCGTACAGCTCCGGCGACGAGTCCGACACTGCATCGCCCACTGGTGAGTTGAACCTGGATAGTTCCCGCTGGTGTCGTTGTCTCATGTATCTGATCAACGTGTTGTTCTGCAGGCCGTTTCAGTGCTGGCAGCGCGTACTCTCCGAACCACGGCATGTTTACGACCAAGATGGTTGCTGTGAGCGAGGCAGGGATTTCTTCCCCGGACTCGGCGTCGCTTCATCTGCAAGAAAACCTGGAGCGCGTCAAGGAGATCGGCCGAGGCGCGTCTGGCGTTGTGTACAAGTCGATCCATATCCCCACGCTCAAGGTCGTTGCAGTGAAGGTATAGCCGAAGTGTTCCCGTCGTTCCTGGGGTCTACGCTCTTATGTGACACGATATACGTTCTCTTTCGCAGGATGTCCCCGTGTATGGACGAGGCCAAAGACGGCAAATGGTCCGCGAGCTCCATGCGCTCTATTCCAACCTCGTCCCAATTGCCAACGATGAGCAGCCTCCGATGATACAAAGCGGCACTCGCCCCCGTCAGCCTTCGAGTGGTCGACCGAGGTATGAACTCATGACCTGGCACTGTATGTACTCACCAACGTCTAACGGTTTCGTTGTTGCTGTAGAGCCAGTCCGTACATCGTGTCGTTCTACGATGCCTTCGTCGATAGAGCGAAGAACTGCATTTGTCTCGTCATGGAGTATATGAGCGCTGGATCCTTGCAAGACATCGTGCTTCGTGGTGGCTGCCAGAACGAGAAAGTGCTTTCGCGATTAGCAGCCGGAGTGATGCAAGGTCTGAGCCACATCCACAGCAAGAATATGGTTCATCGTGACATCAAGCCCCACAATCTTCTCACAAATCGTCGAGGAGAGGTCAAGATCTCAGATTTTGGGCTGGCGAAGACGCTGAACGACAATGCGGGCATGACCAAGACTTTCGTTGGCACCTTACTCTACATGGCACCAGAACGGATCGGCGGCGGCGATTACTCGTACCCCGCTGATATTTGGTCTTTTGGGCTCGCGCTCGTTTCCGTCGCACTTGGGAAATACCCTTTGCCGACCCAAGATGGATTCTTCGGGCTTGTGGACACGGTTAGACCTTGCACAATGGATCTGGGCGAGACATCTTCTCACGTTGCGGTTTTGCTGTCCTAGGTCGCGAATGAACAATACTTGAACCTGCCAGAGGACAAGTTCTCGCCCGACTGTCGTGAATTCATCAAGCTGTGTCTGACGACGGACCCCAGCGAGAGACCAACTGCGGACGCTCTGCTTCAGCATCTCTTTGTGACCAAGTACTCGAAGGAGGAAACGCTTGAGGAGGTCCGTTCCTGTGGTTGATGGTGCACAACGTGCGATACGGAGTGACGAAGAGGCTGAATGTGTTGGATACTGTAGTGGCTGAGCTTCATCGATGCCACTCAGCTGTGCGAAGATCGAGGCGCCGAGCTGGAGTCTCTTGGCGAAGCCGTGTACCGCCACCTGTACGAACGGAATGTCAAGTTCTCGTGCCAGCCACAGGTGCGTAGCTGTTCGATCAAAAATTGCACAAATGCGAGAATTGGAACACCCACTCACCTTGATTGCGGCGTTGAAAATAGTCGGATTACGGTACTTCATTCGCAGCCCGGTCTAGCCAGTCGTCGCACCGTCGGGATATCTCCATCCACCCGGTCCAGATGAGTCTTCAGCTCGGCCTCGCGAATTATCTTGGCTTGCCAGTGCACCAAGTGCACACACTGTTCGAAACGGTGAGTACAGTGTGGCAGTGAATACGAAGCGTCGTTATACCGGATGCTGACGACGGAGGTTTTTGTTTGGTCACAGAAACGCGGATTCTACAACGACAAGTTGCTTGAGGATTATTGCTTCTCCCCACAGAGCTGGACGGCGTCGCCAGGCATCGCGCGCCGGCAGCAACTCTTTGGAGACAGCGAAAGTCCGCAAACGGCTGTCGACCGTGCCGGCAGCTCGTCCATATGGAAGAAACTTCAGAATGGTCTCACCAAGCTGAAGATCAAGAAGAAAAAGAGCAAAGAGTCCCGAGACGAGAAAGAAGACCGATGGTCGCTGCGTGCTGGTGCGCGATAAGATCCTTCGCGATCCAAATGCAATACATCGATCCAGGGCAAACACGAGGTACTTCAAGTTCTGTGAATCTGTCCGCAAGCAGGAGTGGAATGCTTCTCATTCAAGATCAACCAGCGGGCAGTACGCGCTTTCATTGGTGATGCTGGATATGAGCTTCATATCCGAATCGCAACGGAAAATAGTGTCCAGTTGCCAATAACTCGAGAGAGGAAACGAAAAGATCAGTCCACATCCCCTGTGATTTGGCGTGGGGATTCCTACTTAGAGCATCTTGCGCTTGGTCCTGTCGCCGTGGACCTGGATGGAGACTGTGTCGACGCCAAAGCCGGAGTTGAGTACGCGCGGCTTCTGCTGGAGCTGCTCCGAGCGCACGTACTGCATGAACACGGGCCCGTGGTAGCTCGAGATGCCCATGAAGATGTGCCACCACGCGTGGCCCTGTGGGTTCACGGGCCACTGGGACACGTACTGACACAAGTGGTAGTCCACCATCCAGAGCACGAACCCAAAGAGACTGTTGCGCACGTAGGACCGCGCGACCTCGCGTGCGCGCGGGTCTGTGACCTGGGTATAGTGGAGGCAGAGCCGGATGGCGCAGAGGATCGCGAGCGTGCCAAAAAAGAGCTGGAAGAGCGTCGTGAAGCGGTAGATCGCGTGGACCACGGCGAAACCGACGCCTACGAACGCCAGGAACGGGACTACAATGGCGTCTGGAAGCCCGGCGCGCTGAATCTCCTTGTTGTACACGATGTAGATCCTGTTGACGAGCCACACAAACCACAAAATGTGTCACTGTCATATTTTTTGTTCCCCGATTCATGCGCGGCGTACCAAACGAGCATGGCCCAGACCATAGGCGTCTCATCGCATTGCTGGTGGCTGTGGTGGTTGTCAAAACGAACAAGAAGGTTAGATCGTTAAAAATGTTCCGCGGTACATGGCACTTGATAGCGAAACAACGTACACGAGCTGCAGCGTGCCATGGAACATGGCCGAACCCAGACCGGTGATCATGACGGCAATGAACTGCGCGTGAAAGCGCCACTCGAATCCCTCTTTCACGGAGCGCGCGAGCCCGTAGAGCCCGAGCAGCACGAAGAGCAGGTTGCTCACAGTGTTCCAGAACTCGGCGACGTAGAAACTGTGCTGGTAGTTGGGCTCGCACCAGTCGATTGTCGCCGTGGGTTCGCCCCAGAAGCCGCTCCGCAGCGTCGACGCGGCATCGGCAGTGGTGGGCATTGTCGCTCAAGATCTGTTCTCTCGTGAAGGCCGCGGACCCCGTTGACGCGGGATGACTTTTGTTCCACGACGACAAGGAGAAAATTGCTCTTTGTATCAAGCCGTTGCTGACGTAGTTCCCGAAAGGTTCGCAGCGAACCTTGGCCGTGTCGCTTCGACTTTGTCTCGTTTGACTGTGGTGGGGAGCAGAACAGACCAGCGGAACATCGTCGGAGCGATGTTGCTCATTCTCCGCCGTGCGATTGGCTAAAAGATTCTGTAGTCTGCGATTGGCCAAAACGTGCTCTGGCGCAAGATGGACCAAAATATGTTTACACTTGTTTAGCACATGTCGCATGGACCCATCAAAGGCCGGTAAACAGGCTAATCACTCATGAAGAACGAATGCTGATTTGGCTAATCACGCACTAGCCTGTTCCCTGTGCTGATGTGGCGCGGGAAGCAGATGTACTGAGACAACACCTGAAACGCAGAGATGCTTCGTCACAGCACAGGAAAAGATCCGCTTTCGCCTCAGTTGGTCATCCTTGCTTCGGAAGTCCCACGAGGCCCTCGTGATGAGGGAAGCTCCTCTCAGAGTCTGACTGAACTGTCCGTGCAGCAACGAGCCACGCGAGTGGACAGACCACTTCGGTTTTCGAGTGCCTCGAAAACCGAATTGCGCGGGACAAGAGTGACTCACGAGACCGCGCGTGCGTGGCGTGGCAAGATCAAGAAAGCCCGACTCTCAGTGCCACTCGATAGACGAGCCGAATATTGGAACTGTCACAAAAACTTGACTGCCATGGACTTTTGCGATCAGGCACGCTGTATCAGAAGGGAGGCTCGGCGCAAAGGCTTGGGGATTTCAATGGGATCTTTGGCAGGATTTGCCAGCGCATCGGTGGGATGCACACTCGCTCGCTCTGGACTGATGACGGCGTCGGCGCTGGTGCCACCAGTGGTGGGTGCTGCGACGCCGTACATAGCTCAGGACATCCTATGTGTACGTGGGTACCATTATGATGGAAAACTTACCAGCCTGTGCGCTTTTCGTCAACGCAAACAACTTGGATGGTCTTGTCGCCGTACTCATGGAGAGGATCACATCTATCATAATAATTGAGAGGAAGACCAAGCGATCTACAGAATGCAGCTCAAGAAGAAAATGTCTACAGCGTCTTGGCCTTGGCGATGGCAACATCCTCGCCGCCGTCGATCACGATCGTATCGAGGCCAAACGCTGAGCTGATGACCTTGGGGTTGCGCTCGAGCTGCTCGTAGCGGATGTACTGCATGAACACGGGGCCGTAGTAGCTGGCGATGCCCATGAAAAAGTGCCACCATGCGTGGCCCTGCGGGTTCACGGGCAAGCGTTCGATGTGGTGGCACATGTTAAGGTCCGTGAGCCAGAGCGTGAAGCCGAGCAGGCTGTTGCGCACGTAGCAACGCGCGACCGCGCGCGCACGCGGGTCCTTGGTCTGGTTGTAGTGCATGCAGAGGCGCACCGAGTTGAGCGTCGCGAGCGTGCCGAAGATCACTTGGAACATGATGTTCGAGCGGAAGTACGCGTGCGCAATCGCGAACGCAATGCCAAGTACCAGCAGCGTCGGGATGACCACTTTGTCCGAGAGACCGGCGTCGCGGATCTCCTTGTCGTAGATGATGTAGATCGCGATGAGCATGGTCCACACCATGGGCGTTTCATCACATTGCTGGTGGCTGAGGAGTTGGCAGAGAATAGGTTAGACTTGTTGAGATCCACAAGGCGGCGGGAGGTGCTGGCAAACGTACACAAGTTGGAGCGTGCCGTGGAACATGGCCGAGCCCAGACCCGTGACGATCACGCCAATGAATTGCAGGTGGAAGCGCCGCTCGAAGCCGCGCTTGAGCGTCTGGAAGAGCCCAAAGATGCCGAGTAGCACGAAGAGCAAGTTGCTGATGGTGTTCCAGAATTCGGCAATGTAGAAGCTGTACTCGTAGTTGGGCTCGCACCAGTCAATCATTGCAGTCGGCTTGCCCCAGTAGCCGTGGATAACGCGGCTCGCATCCATGGAGGCATTGCGCAGCACCGAGGCGGTCAGCGATCGTGTGGCGTTGGTGAGCATCGTGGAGCGGTTGGACGAATGAAGGAATGGTTCAGTTGAAGCAGTTCTCGGAGCGGTTGGTTTTCGAGAGGTCGTGTACGGGCTCGCGATATTTATGTAGCGCGAAGGTGCAGTAGTGGAGTGCCCTTTAGGATCGTTCGGGGAAACCTGGGAACGGTCGCAGTCGGACACGTGATGCCTTGTTGGGATATTTTCTCCGACTCGCACACTTGGCTGGTCGGAAGGAAGGAACTGTTGTACTGTACTACGTGGAGTAAGTAGTATGTGGGGGCCGACGACGTGTGGATCTGGAGAGAGAGAGAAGTATGCTCGAGGTCGCAGTTCAGGAAATGATAGGCTGCGCCGGTGAGCTGAGACTCTCGTCGCTGGCTTCCAGGTGGGCGCTCCCCAGCGGGGACGTCGCAGCGCAGCGTCCTAGCGAGTGAGTGGAAGGACAGACGGAGGGACTGGCGAGTCAACTCTAGGCAACCTCGGTCACGCATCCAGCGCGTGGGCGTGTACGCCACCGAGGCAGAATTGGGCAGCGGGTGCATTGGCTTGGGCATGTCCGGAGCAAGTGCACCCATGGCCCATCCCCGTGACCTTCCCGATCCACCTGGCTTTCTTCCTGAGATGGTGACGTGGCAGCAACATACACGCAACTTTGTAAGCTGCAATCGCAGCTCGCGCAACATAGATGGCGGGGAGAGTGTGGCACATCTTCGCGGCAAGGGACAAGTGCCCACGAGCACCAAAGAGGACTGCGACAGAGACTGGCCACGGCATCGTGGCCATTTTACCAACTGCCGTGGTTGGCCAACACGATGGCCAACGAGCTGTGTTGCCCGTTCCTGGAGAATGCACATGCCGATGTACGTATGTAGAACGTGCAGGATGATTCCGAGCAGTGGAATCACATCGAGAGAATTTTGGATGCTCACGACATGTCATGAGGATCTCAGAAAACAACGCCGCGATTTCCAGTTGTTTTAACCGTCATCGGACCAAAGTCACCGAAGCACACATACCATGTTTTGAATTTGCTATACTGTAGTTCTCCCTTGAGAGTCGCCGGGCCGATCGCCGTGGGACTGTGTGCCGACGTCCTGACAGGATCGTTTGCCCTCGCACGCAGTCCAGGTCATCTCCATTTTCCCGCAGCGGCTGCAGCACCGTCCGCTATGGACGGTCTGATTCGAGCGCGACCGGCGGAGTCTCCATACCTCACTCGCTAAGCGACTCCGGTCTCATGAGGCACTCCCGACTGTGGACCACACTGTGGTCTACAGTGGGAATTTCGCCCTGTGAAGATGCATATTGAGTGCTTACGTACGCAATTGGTGTTCAGTGGGATTGCCACGAGTCGCGGCCATCGTCATCATCAGACGCTGCCTGTGTCACAGGAGTACTGTATTGCCTTCGTCTGGAGAAGTGGCGGACCTCAAGGTACATACCGGTACGTTTGTGCAGCAAAGAAAGCGAGGAAGATTCGGGCAGGGCGAGAGGGAAGGAAGGAGTCTCCCCACCGCGAACGACGACAACAGCGAATACTTCACCCCCCGACTTTCATACCAATCGCACCAGCGTGGACGACTCAGCGCAGCAGCTTCAAAGCTAACATAAGCTCTGCAACTACCGTGAGAGCCTAAGCTACAAACCAATTTAACCTAAGCTAGCCTATTTACTCAATATAGTATTATTTATAATACTATATTGAGTAAATATTATAATATACAGGATAAATAGGCTAGCAAAAAAAAGCGGATTACGTTCCAAACCTGTCATAATGTAACAGGTTTGGAACGTAATCAGCTTTTTTTTCTTTCTGCTGGCACTTCTGTACCCGACTACTGTACCCAGGCGCACAGCGATTCAGGTTGATGCTCGCAAGAAGGAGGCAGTTGCTTCAAAGACCGTCACTCTCTGCATTTTCTCCGCCGCGGACCAACAAGTTGATCGTTTCGCTGCCCGTCGTCTCTTGGCTCTTTATTGCGCCACGGGCACATGCGCGCCGTCGCATATCGTCGTCCGTAATCCTGCCGGACACACCTTCCAGAAGCGCGAGGAAGCCTCCGAGTCGGAGTCCGACAGGCGCAACCGGTATTGCGTATGGGGCTCCATCCGGCGCTCGGCCAGTGTTCTCACTGGTCTTTTCTCGTGCGACCGACCCGACTCGCGAGTCGGGCCGATAATCAGACCAACCAATCGCTTGGCTTCTCCAATTTCTTCCGTCGTGCTCCGTCGCTCATTCTTCAACGCGCCCGCCCCTTCGGAGAGCCCCATTCTTCTCCTCTCCACCGACCCCACGAAGCGTTACGACCTGCGCCATACCACGTCTGCCATCACGACAACCATGCACAACTTCACCATGGACAGCGGCTTGCTGATGGCGTCACGCAATGCGACCTTGGCGCTCGCAAACGCGACGACGCCCCAGAGCGCAGCCGTCAACCCCGTACTGCGTCGCGTGGGCTTTTGGGGCGACCCGACTGCGACTGTTGACTGGTGCGAGCTCAACTACCAGCACAGCCCCTACATCGCTGAGTTCTGGAACACCCTGAGCAACGTGCTCTTTGTCATTCTCGGCTCGTATGGACTTGTGCGCTCGATCCGCGAAGGTTTCGAATGGCGCTTCCGCATGCTGTTCGTCTCGACGGTCGTGATTGGACTCGGCTCAGCCATGTTCCACGGCACGCTCCAAATGGTGCACCAGCAGTTCGATGAGACGCCCATGATCTGGGGTATGCTCGTGTGGTACGTTCAGCCGTCCGTAGAGATTGGGTTTGCATGCATGAGGATCTCACGTTGCGCTTGTGGATCCCTCCCGTAGGATCTACATCGTGTACAACAAAGAGATCCGACGTCTGCCGTTCCAGGAGAAGACCGTGATCACGGCCTTCACAGCGTTTGGCCTCTGTTTTGCCATACTCCACGCGATCTACCAGTTCACGCTGGTCTTCCAGCTTCTCTTTGGCGTGCTCGCGTGGGCGTGTCTCTTCCGCATCACGACGCACTACAACCAGTCGACCGACGCGCGCGCGCGCGCCGTGTGCAAGGCCTCGATGTACGCGTCGCTGCTGGGTTTCGGCCTGTGGATGCTGGACTACAACTACTGCGGCCACATCAGCGAGCTGCCGTTCAACCCGCAGTGCCACGCGTGGTGGCACCTGCTCATGGGCGTCTGCACGTACAACGCGCCGCTGTTCATGCAGTTTGTGCGCGCCGAGGAGCTCGAGAAGAAGCCCGAGCTCGTGGACGCCGCGTGGGCGCACGGACTGCAGACGATCGTCATCCACAATGACAGCGCCAAGCCCAAGACGCTGTGACGGACGCAGGCGATGACCGCGCCACACACAGTGGTTGTGTCTACTATTTTTTTGTATAAGTCCGGACGTGGGTCCCGACACAAACAAGGTTTTTTCCGGACCGAAGAAAGAAAACACCGAGGTGCGAACTTTTCCCGAATGGGGTTACTACCGTACCCCACTTGGC
>JAADXJ010000764.1:0-14824 GCA_023337735.1 Pythium biforme
CCGACTTGTCTTCCTTGTTGGGCGTGATGAAGCCTTTGAGCACCATGGCGTCAATGAGCTCCTTGGCGTGCGCGACGATCGCCGACTGGGTCGCCTCGTCGGCCGTGCGACTGTCCTCGGCCGCTTCGTCGCTCGGGACCGACACTTCTTCGGTGATCACAGCCGGCGTCAAGGGGGTCGTTGGTGCGACGGGAATCGCAGTGGAGGTGGCTGCAACGCCGCTTGGGTCGCCCGGGAGTGCGTGCAATGGCGCGGCCGTTGTCGATCCTAACGCCGTCGTTGCGGAGGTCTCATCAGTGCCCGCAGACGGGACGGCCTGGTCGTCGGCCGCGGGCGCGAGCGTGAGCGCCTCCTGCTCGCGGACCCGCTCGGCGACAGTCTCGAGCAGCAGCTTGTAGCGCACGCCGCGCATGGACTTGAGCTGCAGTGTGTGGTGCTTGTCGAACACGTCGTTCTGGATGGTCGTGAGGTAGCTCTCGAGTTCCGCGACCTGGTCCTTGCGCTCCGGCGGCAGTTCGTGGAACTGCTGCAGGCGGGTGAACACACGGCCGGTCACGATTTGCGTCGCGCTGAGGTGCTGCATGCTGCTTGTCTATCTGTCGGGGGTTGAGTCGGGTGTGCGGGAATTCGAAAATGACATGGGGAATCGCCGACCGAACCAGGCGGTCGATAGAGTGGTCTAGACGACACCGTGGAACGAGACCGAGTTGAAGGGAGCTGCGTACAAGGTGCACACACACTCCGGTGGGCCCTGGTCCCGTCCCGGGACGGACGTGGCCGAGAAAACCCCACCAACCAACACAGAAGCTGCCCAGGACCGTTTCGATCCAGCGGAAGGCAACGGCTCCATGTTTCTTCCGTTGCTTGTGTTTTTCTCACCCAGAAATATTCGCACGTATCATATCATAGATCACGAGAAGAGACACAGAAGGCCCTGGTCATGGCGAAACCTCTAATCATTAATGCACCGCGCCCCCGAACGCTTCGTGCCGACCTGTGCAGGGGAGTAAAGTACCTGCACAATACAATGTCCCATGTCGCATGGTCTCCTCGTGCCATCAGCCCCACGCGTGAGCCTACACTTGAAGGACAGGACGCTCCTCTGGACGTAGAGGACGGTCGCGCGTGAGCTCGGAGCTGGTCCTTGCCACTGACAAGTTGTCAGCCGTTGGGTGGTCATCAGTTCGCCTTTCGACACGGCATTGCACCATCTACCACCTCCCCACCACAACCACGACGACCGCAACATCCACGACCATGATGCACCTCCAAGGCCGCGCGTTCACACGCCTCAACCAGTTCCACGCGCTGCCCGTCGCGCTCCAGCACGAAGCGAACGCGCTCGTGGACCACCTCACGGGCCACGCGGCCGAGGTCTTTGACAAGCACCTCACGCTCAAGCTCAAGTCGGTGTACGGCGTGCGCGCCAAGCACCTGCTCCACGCCATCGACGAGTGGCTCGCGCGTCAACACGCGAGCCACGTGACTGGCTCCACCGGCAGCAACTTGCCTGTCGCGGGCGCAGGCGCTACATCGCCCATGGCGATCCCCGTCGCGTCTGCAGGTGGACACCACCAGTACGATCACCACACGACGTCGTCGCACGCAAAGACGCTGCTCGAAGCACTCGTGCTCAAGGGATTCCTCGCGCCCGACAAGGAAGAGAAGCACGTCGGTGCGACTGCGACCAGCGATAACCTCACGTTCAAGGACAGCGAGCTGCTCGTGCCGCTCGGCAAGCACGTCCAGGGCCCGGCCAACATAGAACTGTCGGTCTGGGATTTGCTCGACGGCGCCGTGTTCGCCGGCGCGCTCAAGCGCAAGGCCGGCCCGCTCGAGCCGCTCACGCACGGCCAAGACGTCTACGCCGTGGTCAACGCGAGATCCAAGACGCTCACGCTGTTCAAGACCGACGTGAGCCGCAAGCCGATCGCGCAGCTCGAGGCCGCGGCCATGCTGGTCGCGTTCGACGCGACGCGGTACGACTACGGCGTCAAAGTGTGGACCGCGCTGAACAAGGAGCTGCTGAATGCGGGTTCCCAGCAGGAGAGCGACGCGCTCGTGCATGCGCTGCTCGCGATCGGCGCGTCCCACGAGAAGCGCCACTTTCTGGACGACCAGCTCTCGCCCAGCGAGCTGCACGACCCGATGACGGAGCACCACGCGCACCACGCACACTCGTCCACTGAGCGAAGCGAGTCGCTCCGAGACAAGATCGGCAACTTGTTCAAGAAGGACGACCACGACCATGAGGGCCACGCGACGACGACGACCAGGACCCACGGCACGCACTCGCCCGAGCCGGCGCACGTTCTTCCGTGAACGCAGTCGAACGGAGACAAGAGCTAAGGACGAAAGGAAGGAAGTCCTCGGTGCTGCATGTAATAATTCATAATCAAACTGTTGAACGACGGCGAGTCGATCTTTATTCAATCACGAGGTCGATTGTGGAAACGCCATGCGTCTACTGAGAGATTCGATATCGTAGAGATCGGCGATCCGATCCCTTTGACGGGTACAGTCGTCGACGCGTCTCGACACAGAGGGCGCTGTGCAACAAACACGCGACTCCCGCCCCAAAAAACAACACAACCGACCGATGATGCGCGTCCCACGTGTAGGTGTCGTGTGTGTCGTGTACCTGTGTTATTCCATGGATCGACACAGAGCCTAGTCGGTCGACAGTCGCACGTTGAAGCTGAGCTACCTGCGGACGATATGTGCCATCATGACAAACATCTGTAAACTTTCAAGCGCCTCATCTGGGTTGTGCCGTGGGCTGCTCCGGAGCCTCCGTCCGGCGGGGATGTGGGCGGACGTCTGCTCTCCCTCGCGTTCGCCACGATGGGAGCTCGCGTTCCTCGACTCTCACATTGCGTTTTGCTCGGCTTCCCCATCAACCAACCAACTTCCCCATACACACAGCGACTGTACCATGTCGCACTTGAATGGCCGCGTGTTTGCCCGCCTCCAGCAGTACGACGCGCTCCCAACGCAGCTCAAGCAACAAGCTGCGGGGCTCGAGCAGTACCTCACGTCCTGCCAGAGCGAGGTCTTCAGCTCGCACCGCACGATGCAGCTCAAGTCCGTCTACGGCGTGCGCACGCGCCCGCTGCTCGAGAAGATCGCGGTTTGGGTCAAGCAGCACGGCTACGGCGTGGCCTCAGCGAGCCCAAGCAGTCGCACCGAGCGGGATGCCACCACAAAGGAGCGTGTGCTAACGCCCACAACGACGCCAGCGACGTCGAACGTCGGTAACTACCAGATCGCTGGCAGTGCCACACCCTCGACCGTGGTGGTGCCGCCCATGACGACCCCGGCGGACTCGGACCCGACCGCTGATGCCCATATTGGACACGCCAAGAAACTACTGGACGCTCTCGTGCTCAAGGGCTTCGTGACCCCGCACAGGGAAGACAAACCCGAGGACGCCCCGAGCGCGACCGAAGACCTCGAGTTCAAGGACAACGAGCTGCTCGTGGCGCGCGCACAAGATGTGGCCGCGGCCACCCACGCCGGTCCATCGGTGTGGGATCTCGTGGACGGCGCTGTGTTCGCAGGTCTGCTCAAGCGCAAGGCCGGCCTGCTCGAGCCGCTCACGCACGGCAAGCACACGTATGCGGTTGTCAACATGCGCCTCAAGAACCTCACGCTGTTCTCATCGGACGTCGGTCGCGATCCAGTCGCCCAGTTCAATGCCGATCAACTCAAGGTCTCGTTTGACACGTCCCACTACGACGACGGGGTCAAGGTGTGGGACGAGACTGCGTCCGAGCTACTGAACGCTGCGAGCCCGCACGAGAGCGACGCGCTCGTGCAGGCCTTGCTGGCCGTGGGCGCGACCCAGCAGGACCAGCACGGCCACGCAGCGACGACGCAGGAGAAGCTGCGTCATGAAGTGAAAATGGCTGCAGGCACCGACCACGAGAAGAACGTCAGCGACGGCGACGACACAAAGAACTCGTATGTGCCGGATCGCACCACCCCGCATCTGTCGTCGCAGTCCAGCCCTGCGACGCACAACCAGCCCCAGCATCCGGGCTGGGAGAAGGGTCACACCGGCAGTGCGCACACCAAGCAGCCCGCGACGTCGGCGATTGCGACCCAGCCCGATGGCCTACCGACCGGCAGCCCGAAGCGCGGCTTCTCGCTCGTGAACGAGCCCACGCTCACGCCGTAAAACGACTACAGATAATACATCCACCCGTGGGATTGGAGACCACACACATTCATTATTGTATCGCTCATCATGATTGCCTGCACGAGGGTGCGGCTGTGGATCGTGAACCAAACGGGAGGCAGTTACACCCATCCATTAGTGTGTAGCCATGTTCCATCATCGACAAGCTCACTTGCTGTGGGAACCGGCATGTAGCCATATCACCTTCTACGGGTGTTGCAGTACAACACAGAGTGTGTGTGTGCACTTCACGTCTGCGACACCCCGTCGAATAAACCCAAACACGACATGAGACGCCTCGATGGCGTCGGGTGGGTCGTGAGGTCGCCTGTGTTGTTCGACCGACCGACACAGAGCTACGGAATCCTTCGATATACAATAGCGAGCGTTGAGGTTGCGACATGAAGCACACTTTCCAGCCCCGCGACACGGGGAAGGCGAGCGCGTCGATTCCTCCCCTGTGTTTCTTTTGGTCGTGGTCAAGGCGCGACGGCTCCTCGTCCCTGTTGGGCGATGGGTCTCCCCTCTCGTCGTGCGTCAGGCTCACTCACTTTGCTTTTCACGGAGCATCACAACAACTACCCCCGACCCATCATCAATCAACGACCAACCCAAGCGACTTCATCATGGCGCAACTGAGCGGCCGCGTGTTTGCTCGCCTCGAGCAGTACGAGGCGCTCCCCGCGGAACTCAAGAACGAGACGGAGGCGCTCGAGCAGGACCTTAGGGCGACGCAGGGTGACCTCTTCGGCTCGCACCGCACGATGCTGCTCAAGTCGGTCTACGGCGTCCGCGCGCGCCCACTGCTCGAGACGATCGAAGCCTGGGTCAAGACGCACAGCCACAAGGCCACGCGCCACACCGAGGACGCCTCTGCTACGGAGACCGAGCGCGTGCCGACGCCCACACCGACGCCCGCCACATCGAACGTCGGCAACTTCCAGATCGCTGGCAGTGCCACGCCCGCGATGGCACCGGCGACACCCGTGACGACGCCGGCGTACTCGGACCCGAGCGTCGGCGCCCACATCCCGCATGCCAAGCAGCTGCTGGACGCGCTCGTGCTCAAGGGTTTCGTGACACCGTACAAGGAAGAGAAGCCCGACGACATGCCGAGCGCGACCGAGGACCTCGAGTTCAAGGACAACGAACTGCTCGTGGCGCGCACCAAGGACCTCGCGACGGGCAAGGACGGCGGCCCGACGGTGTGGGACCTCGTGGACGGCGCCATCTTCGCGAGCATGCTCCAGCGCAAGGCCGGCCTGCTCGAGTCGATCACGCACGGCAAGGATGCGTACGCGGTCGTGAATATGCGCCTCAAGAACCTCACGATCTTTGCGTCGGACCTCGGCCGTGAGCCGCTCGCGCAGTTTGACGCCACGGCGCTGCGCGTCTCGTTTGACAAGTCGCACCATGACCTGGGCGTCAAGGTGTGGACCGAGACCGAGTCGGAGATGCTGAACGCCGCGACGCAGCACGAGAGCGACGCGCTGCTCCAGGCGCTGCTAGCGGTCGGTGCGTCCTACCGCGACAACGAGGGGCACGGCCACGCGGCGGCCACGACGGCCGAGAAGCTGCGCTACGAAGTCAAGCACCACGCCGATAGCGGAGACCACCAAGAGGAGACGCATGTGAGCGCGAGCCACGCCGGCGACAAGACGCACCCGTCGACGCACGCCACGCAGACCCAATACCAAGGCTGGACGAACGACAAGGTGGGCGACGACCACGCGAGTGCGTCGCCCGGCATCCATCAGCAGCAGCCGGTGACCCACCCCAGTGGCGACAACACGCACATCAACCAGTCGACGCACACAGGGCCCAACTCGCACAGCCACGAGCAGTCGCGCAAAGTGAGCGAGGGACTCACGAGCACCACGGATAGCAGCGAGCATGCAGCGCACCAGACGCCGACGCAGCAGACCCAGCAGACCCAGCAGCAGCACGGCCTACCAACCGAGGGCGTGAAGCAGCCGGGCGAGCCGCGTGGGTTCGGGCAGGTCCCCGAGCCCACGATGACGCCGTAAATCGTGTACATTTGGATCCCACAGCGACTGCAGAGGGCCCTAGGGGCTGTGCGATTCCGCTTCTCCTAATAATCTATAAAGCTGTCCTTCCGCATCGATTGGTTTCGTTCTCCCAATCGCGACAGCTTATTGTGTGTGCTGTTCACTGCTGGCGAAGCGTCCGGGCGCGTCACGGTCGCGCCACGCGTTTCGACACCGTGCGGTCCAAGCTCAGCCACGTTGCTTGGCGTCATCGCGCCGGATCCGGCTTCAGCCCGGACCTCCACGAAGCGCACCGACTTGTGGGTTATGTAGTCACCGCCGGACGACTTGTACCCGCGGCCGTTGTGGCCTGGGTCTCGTTCCACACGTTGACGCCGTTGTCGTAGTGGGCCTTGGCGACTGACACGTGGAGCGAACCAGCGTTCTACTGCGCGACGGCTTGCGCACGCCGCCCACGGTCGTGAACTTGCGCGTGTGGCCGAGCCGAGCACCTGTGAGGTACGGCTTCAACCGGGAGCTCGGTCGGGAGCGCGTCGTACTAGTGGAGGCTCGTGAACACGCGGCCGCCCAGCTCTGATTGTTTCGCGATGGCTGCGGTGGTTGGTAGATTTTGGGTGCTGTTGGATGGCACTTGCTTCTTCGATTCACTCCCACATTGCTGGCTACTGAGTATCACCACAAATGGGGAGCCAGTCGAAGAAGCAACTATCCTATCCTCGATGACTCTGTGGCGAGCGTGCGGAGGAGCTGGGGCGTAGGCTTATACTACGAGCAGGGGAGAAGAGCACTCTGCCTAAACACATCGAACCACCGCTGATCTGATCCGCTCCTTCTCCCTGCCAATGTGTTTCGAACGCGTTGGTAGAGACCTAGTCAGAGACGCATGCTCGCTCCAACTCGGTCCTGCTTCGATCTGTTTTAGTCGGCGAGTTTGTGTCGGTGAGACAACGTCCACGGTTCGACAAGTCAAGCGACTCGTTCCTGAATATGTGGGGGACGGCTGCTGCAGTGTCGGCCGTTGAATCGGAACAGCACAGGCCATAGAGACCCGTCACGGACTCTTGAGCACCCGCTCACGGACATATAGCTTCCCCAAACCAGGAGTTCGCATCGATGCTCAGGTGGTCGACCACGAAATGGACAAAACGAAAACGGAAGGGTCGCTATTACTTAGTGGGAGGAAAAAGGAATCCATTTAACAGTTCCCCGCCTCTGCAGAACCCACAGCCGGCACGGCGTGTCGGTAGGATCCAATTGGATCCGCCGTTTCACGGAGTTGTCAAGCGGTCAAGCACCTGCGAGAAGTCGCGCGGCTCCCCGTGTGCAGGCTTCGTTTGGTCGGCCGACAGGCCGTGCTGCTGCTGGGACTGCGTCTTGTCACCTTCGTCCGCCGGGTGGTTGCCATGCAACGCACTGCCGTGCTCCTCGCCAAGGCCCAGCTTCTCCATAACGTGCTCGTGCTGGTGCTCCTGCTGGGTCGGCATACCGCTGGTCGGGTACCCTGGCTGGTTGCCGTGCGGGACGCTGCCAGGCGGTTCATTGCCCGGCATGCCATCACCCTGACCCTGACCCTGGCGGCCCTGCTGCTGCTGATCGCTCTGCATCGTGTGCGTCGGTTGCGAGTCATGGTGGGCTGGCAGGCGGTGGCCGTGGTCCGTCTCCGTGCCGTACTGCTGACCGATTGCCACAGCTGTACGGTCCGTACCGTGCTGTTGGCTCCGGTTCTGCGCGTTGTCACCCGTACGAGGCGACGGCTGGTTGATCGGGTGCGACGTCGTACCACCACTGGACGGCACCATTGACTGGCCGCTCGCGTGAGTCACGTGGAGCTTGTCGGTCTCCCAGCCCTTGTGCTGCTGCTCCTGAGTGCGGTGCAACTTGTCACCACCCGTGTGGGTTGTCGCCTCGTGATGGCTGCCGTGCACCATGTCACTCGCGTGGCCTTCAGTCAGCTGGTCTTTGTGCTGCGTCTGTGTGCCATGCGTGGCCGTGTGGTCGCCCACTGCGTGGTGCTGGTTCTCGTTGTCGCGGTCGTGATGGTCGGCACCGATAACCTTCGTCGCGTCGTGGCGCAGCTTCTCGCCTGTCGTCACCGTCTTTGTCGCTGTGTGGCCGTGGCCGGGCGCGCCGCTTTGCGACGCACCGGCCGTGACCAAGGCCTCCACGAGCGCGTCGCTCTCGGCCGCGCTCGCTGCGTTCAGCAGTTCCGTGTCGGTCTCGTTCCAGATCTTGACGCCGTGGTCGTAGTGGGACTTGTCCAACGACACATGGAGTGCATGTGTGTTGAACTGCATGATCGCCTTGCGGCTCAAGTCGGTCTTGAACAGCGTGAGGTTCCGGAGACGCGAGTTCACGACCGCGTACGTGTCCTTGCCGTGTGTGAGCGGCTCGAGCAGGCCGGCCTTGCGCTTGATCACGCCAGCGAACACGGCACCATCCACGAGATCCCAGACCGACGGGCCGGCGTCCTTGGCAGCGGCGATGCCCTTGCCCCGCGCCTCGAACAACTCGTTGTCCTTGAAGTCGAGGTCTTCGGCGCCGTCCGTTGGTGCGTCCTTGGGCTTGTCTTCCTTGTGTGGGGTCACAAAACCCTTGAGCACGAGGGCGTCCAACAACGTTAGCGCGCGCGGGTTGCGAGCGCCGTGGGTGTGCGCCGGCGTCAACAGGGCCACTGGTACCGGCGCCGGCACGGCGCCGCCACCAATCGTGCCAACGTTGGCGCTGGTCAATGGCGACGTCGTTGTCGTCGTCGTCGGGGCCGTTACAGGGTGCATCGTGGAGGACGCATTCGCGGTGTGGGTGTAGAAGCCCGCGTTCATCGGCTTCTTGAGATTCTCCATGACGTGTTCCTTCTCGGAGATCACTTGGTCGGTTGGGGTAGTGGCACTGCCACGCGGGTGAGCAGCGGAGGTGGCGTTGTGGCCGTGGGTGACGCCATGGTGCTGGTCAACCTGGCCGCCATGGCCGTGACTGAGGCCCTCACCGTGCGTCTCGACCCACGCCTCAATCTTGTCGAGCAGTTGCTGCTTGCGCACACCGTAGACTGTCTTGAGCTTGAGCGTGTGGTGCGAGTCGAAGATTTCACTCTGCGACGACGTGAGGAACTTTTCCAGGGCCTCGACGTCGCGCTGGAGCTCAGTGGGGAGCGCCTCGTAGTGCTGGAGGCGGGTAAACACGCGGCCGCTCAGTGGTTGTGCCGTCGTCATGGCTGCGTGGCTTGGTCGAGCTGGTGGTTGGTGTGCTGCCGCGTACATCGCAAAGTGAGAATCGACAATGTTGGCCACCGCGCGACGGACGAAGCGCGCGCTGTCCAAACCACGGTGAAAACACAGTGTTCATCGTCACTGTGTTTGAACGACTCGCATCGTTGCGACTGTGTTAACCTCTGTGTTTGATCGTTTCGTTTGAGGCACCCAGGAGACGACTGCCCTGGGACTACGTAGTATTCCCGGTGAGTGAGGTTGAGTGTCGCATCGCCACGCCACGCTCTGTGTTGAGACTTGGCCTACGACCGCCCTGGCCCTGGCGCCACGTGGAGCGGTTTGTTTCTGCGTGCTGTCTTTCCAGGACCACATTTCGTGCGGCGAAGCATGGCTATTATTGACAACAAACAGCCTCGTAGTATTGCGCCTCTCAGTGCCATCACCACGACGACCGTCTTTTTCTGACCCTGAGTTGAACCAGCGTCCCATCGCCACAGAGGTGGAAGTGTCCTCGTCAGTGGACCATGGCTCCAGGAGGTATGGTTTCCCCATTCGTGAGATCCACACGGCGACGCTCGGAAAGGAACTCAGTGGGAGATATTCAAGTTATGAAAGAGAGAGTGGAAACAAATGCACGGCTGTGGGACCCGGCACCGTCCGACTGCCACGCTCCGTGCGCTTACGGCGTCATGGTCGGTTCGTGCGTCTGCGTGAAACCGCGCGGCTCGCCGTGCTCGTGCTTGACGTGCTCGCCGCGGGTCGGCAGGTCGTGCTGCAGCTGCTGCTGGAGTGGCGACTGCTGCGTCTTGTCTGTGGCGTACCCTGGCTGGTTGCCGTGCAGCCCGCCAACACCGTGCTGCTGCTGGGTGTGCATGGTGCCCATCGGCTGCGTGTGGTGCTGGCCGGGAAGGTGGTGGTCGTGCGTCGGCTGCGTGTGGTGCTGGCCCGGGAGGCGGTGGCCGTGCTCCGACGACGTGGGCGCAACGTGGCCAGTCTGGTGCACGTCCGTGCGGTCGTGGTGGTGGCTCATGTGCGTCTGATCCCCGCCGACGCGCTTCGCCACTTCGTCGCGCACCTTCTCGGTCGCAGTGGCCGCGGGGGCGCGCCCGTGGCCATCGCGCGAGGACGCACCAATGGTCACCAACGCCTGCATCAGACTGTCGCTCTCGTGCTGACTCGCGGCGGTCAGCAGCTCCGTGTCGGATTCGTTCCAGACCTTGATGCCGTGGTCGCCGTTGGACGTGTCAAACGCCGCGTGTAGCGACGAGCCGTTGAACTGCGCGATCGGCTTGCGGCTCAAATCGGTCTTGAACAGCGTGAGGTTCTTGAGGCGCTGGTTCACGACCGCGTACGTGTCCTTACCGTGCTTCAGCGCCTCCACCATGCCGGCCTTGCGCTTGACCATGCCGGCAAACATGGCGCCATCGACCAAATCCCAGACCGACGTGCCGACCTTCGGGGTCGCGTTCCAGGCCACGTGCGTCGCGCGCGCCTCGAGCAGCGCGTTGTCCTTGAACTCGGGGTCCTGCGTCGTCGCGTCCTCGAGCTTGTCTTCCTTGTGCGGCGACACAAATCCCTTGAGGATGAGCGCGTCCAGCAGCTGCTTGGCGTGCGGGCTGGGCGCGCTACCGGTCGTCCGGCCCGCGTGGCCGGACGTCATAGGCGTCACTGGCGCCGTCGCGGGCGTGGCGCTCCCAGCGATCTGGTAGTTGCCAATGTTTGGGTTCGTTCCGGCTGGCGTGGTCGTGGCCGTCCCCGTCGTCTTGTGGCCCGTGATTTTGTGCGTCGCGGCAGCGACATGGTCGGCGGCCTTGGCAGTCGCGCTCTGGCCATGCGTGTGGCCGTGGCCAGTGGTGGTCGTGGCCGTCGTCGCACCGTGGTCATGGCCATGGCCGATGCCGTGGCCAGTCGTGGCGTGGCCCTGGCCGTGGGTCTTGAGCCACGCGTCGATCTTCTCGAGCAGTGCGCGCGTGCGCACGCCATAGACCGACTTGAGCTTGAGCGTGCGGTGCGTGTCAAAGATCTCGCTCTGGGCCGCCGTGAGGTACTGCTCGAGGGCCTCGACCTCGCGCTTGAGCTCCGTGGGGAGCGAGTTGTACTCTTGGAGGCGGGTGAACACGCGGCCAGTCAGTTGGGGTTGCGCCATGGTTCTTGCGTGGTAGCGTTGGTTTCGTGGTTGGGGGGAGTTGGTGGTGGTTGTTGGGGGTGCTGAGTAAAAAGCAAAGTGGCCATCGAACCGATGCGCCGAGCGGTGGCAGTCGGCAAAGACCGACCCCATCTAGGCGAGGCTCCGAGGATGTCCCAGCGAGAAGGGAAGGGAGGAGGTGGGCGATGTGGCGCTGGGGATGGAGACCCAAAGCTGTGGCGACCGGAGGAGTAGGGGTCCTGTTAAACTACGACCAACACAGTTGTGCCATGTCGCTGGGTTTTAAAAAAGTTCCACGTTGAAGGCCATCACAGAAGACACGTTTGAGCAACTGGTCATTGTGTGGGTAGCACACAGCGGATCTGTATCTATCCGTGGAACAACACAGTACGCGCTGTACACGTGTGCCACCGCCACTGGGTTCTCCCGTTCGTTTCCCATCGATGTCATTTCGACGTGCAGTCTGTGTCGCTCTGTGTCCCGTCGCGATCGCACTGTACCGCACAACGGTAGGACAGAGACACCGGTACGAGCAGTCTCCGAACCGGAGCACGGTGGAGTACAGTCGTTCACTCGCCGAGGCACGCGACTTCAATGGAGACACAGAGCAACAACACATTCGAAAAGCTGACGTTCGTATCCCGCTCGCACCAGTGACAATGACACCAACTCTGTTTTCTCCAGTCATCGACGAAACGGATCGGATCGTTGCCTCACTCCACTGCCTGTCCAGCGTGTTCAGTCAGGGCTATCCCCGCGATCCTCCTCTTGGTCTTCGTAAAGGGTCCTTCCACGTGATCACGCGACAGCGGAGGTAGCTCTCCCCCGACGTTCAGACTGCGTTTTGCGCCGCATCCTCACAAGACGCAACCAACAGCAACTTTACCAAGGCCATCCATGGCGCAATCCCACCTGAACGGCCGCGTGTTCACGCGCCTCCAGCAGTACGACGCGCTCCCCACGGAGCTCCAGCGCGAGGTCGAGGCCCTCGAGCAGTACCTCACGGCGGCCCAGAGCGAGGTCTTTGACACGCACCGCACGCTCAAACTCAAGTCGGTCTATGGCGTGCGCACGCGCGCACTGCTCGCGAAGATCGAGGGCTGGACGAAGACGCACGGCCAAGGTCATGCCGCAACCCACGGCCTTGGCGCCGCGGCCACGGATGATCGCACGGCCGCCACGAAGGAGCACACCACGGAGGATCTCCAGCACCCGATCTCCTCGGGGTCCCATACTACCGACCCCTCAACCGCCGGCGACGGCTACACCCATGGCCACAGTGTGACGACCAAAGACCACGTTGCGGGCCACAAGACGACGACGCCTGATATGCCAGTGAAGCCCGTGCCGTCGAACCTGGCGACCGGCTCGAACAGCTCGCGTGCGCAGAAGCTATTGGACGCGCTTGTGCTCAAAGGCTTTGTGACTCCCCACAAAGAAGACAAGCCTCAGATTGAGACGACCGCGACAGAGAACCTGGACTTGAAGGACAACGCGCTACTGGAAGCGCGCTCGAAGCGCGTGGCCTCGGGCGTGGCCGCGCGTGCCGGCCCGTCGGTCTGGGATCTAGTCGATGGCGCCATCTTCGCTGGCATGATGAAGCGCAAGGCCGGCCTGCTGGAGGTGATCACGCATGGCAAGGCCACGTACGCGCTTGTCAACGAGCGTTCCAAGACGCTTACGTTGTTCAAGACCGACCTGAGCCGCAAGCCGATCATGGAGTTCAGCGCGCGCACACTCCACGTGTCGTTTGATAAGTGCCACTACGACTACGGTGTCAAAGTGTGGAGCGACACCGACACGGAGCTGCTGAACGCCGAGAGCCACGTGGACAGCGACGCACTGGTGCAAGCGTTGGAGAAAATTGGGTCCACGCCACGTGACAGCCAAAACCACGGCATCCCCGCGGCGACGACGACCGAGAAGGGAAAGAAGCACGTGGGCCACGAAGGCAAGATGTACAAGTCGCCGGCTGGTGACCACATCACGCCCGTGTCGCCGGACGGCGACCATGACCACCACCTCTCGAGCCAGCACCACACGCAGCCGACGGATGGCAACAAGCTCACGGACCACCGCGGTGAAGGGCCCGGCAGCGAATACGCAACGCGGTCGGAGTATGACTACCACGTCACTGGCCAGCGCCACGCGCAACCTACCAACGCGATGTCGACCCAGGGGCAACAGCAATTGATGGCGAACCAGCCCGAGGGCTTGAAGGACGGCAGGACCAACGCGGCACCCACCAGTGGCTCCCGCGGAATCCACGGCGCCCACCACCAGCAGCCAATGACGCACGGCACGGACGGCACCTCGCAAGTCAGCCAGTCAACCCACACGGGCGACTCGATGCACAACCAGCAGCAGCAGCACGACATGCTGAACCAGCACCACCTCAAGGACAACCAGAAGATGGAGGGTGGGTACACCAGCACGTCGCGTGGGGACCGACCCATGTCAACGATGCCAACCGAGGGTCACCAGGACGGCACAGAGATGAGCCACGGCCACCACCTCGCAGGCCAAAGCGATGCGCAGCCCACGCACATGATGCAGAACGAGCAGCACCGCCAGGGTCAGGGTGTGCTTGGCGGCGAGCATGGCATGCTTGGCAGTGAACAGCACGGCAACGTCCCACGCGGCAACGAGCCAGGATACGCAACCAGCGGTACGGATGACGCCGTACCGATCGAGCATGAGCACCAGCAAGGTATGGAGAAGTTGGGCCTTGGTGATGAGCCCGGCAACCTAATCCACAGTAGCGACCTAGGGTACGCCAGGGACAACATTCAGTCTCAGCAGCCGCAGCAGCACGGCCTGTCGACCGACCACACGAAGCGTGAACACGGAGCGCCGCGCGGCTTCGCGAAGGTGAACGATCCCACGATGACGCCGTAAAAGCGCGGCTCCTCTCGGATCTTACGCCACGTCGTGACGGAATGCAGTTTCCACAAAGGTATAAACCGCGTATCTCCAAATAATCTGATCATTTCATGTAATAGGATATTGAACACGACCGTGTAAGATCTGAATGCGGGTCCAGTGAAACCTCAGCCACGAAAAGTGTAGCCATCTTGATCGACAGTCTCACTTCAACATCAACCAAACATATGTCAAAATGTACGAACTACTTTGTACAAAAAAAGAACCACGTAATTATGCGAAACAGGGCGATCTACTTGAAGTATCAAGCACATACCAGCATGCTGTCACCGACGACCTCTAGAGGTGTCCTGCGGTGGGCGTGCGCGGCACGCAGACCAGTCACAAGGCCGACGTATTATTA
>JAADXJ010000765.1:0-14790 GCA_023337735.1 Pythium biforme
AGCGCCTGCCGCAGAAAGTACGCGAGGCTCAGTCCGGAGACGCCGCCGCCCAGCACCAGGATTTCGCGCATCGTCAATTCAGCACTATGGGAGATACAGCAGGGACGTGGAGGGAGGAGCTGTTCGCTGCAAAGCCCGAGGGACAGTGTTTAAGCCAATCAACAGCTCTATACGATTTGATTGGATGTAATCTGTGAACGCGTACTTATGCAGCAAACCCCATAAACGAACTTACCGGTACAGCCTGAAGATGAATGATGAAAACCACCCCGCTTGAAAAACCACGTGGTACGCTGGACAGTACGGTACAATGCATGGTACAGTGTACGTACGGTACAGAAGGACAGGTTCAACTGAGAACAGCACCCATCACGCTCGTCGCGGTTGTCGCAACCACGAGGTCACAATCATGGAACCCAACACAACAGGGGGCTGCTACCTAGCCTGTCACTTTAGCGGGGGAAACGTCAACACGCTGAAGCCGACAGAACATGTGCAGAGTGATGGTCCCACTTCCACAGCTCCTTGATGATGGCGTTGTTCGGAATCCTCATCCAGTTCGCGTCTCCGTGTTATTCGGAGCGAGTCGGAAAGCGCGACACGGCGACCCCGCGGGTTGCATCTGGCTGGGCGTTGGACACACTCGGCTGGTAAAACCTCCCTACGTCCAGGGATCATAAAGCGCGAAGAGCGCGGAACGGCCGCCGTGAGTCTCACACAAGCGCCATGGACCGCAACCTCGTGCTCTTCATCTCGCTGCTCGCGGTGATCTACACGGGCTGCATGGTGTGGATCTGGTACGTGTGCCGGAAGACACGCCGGTCCCACAGCGAGTCGCAGCGGCGCCGTGAACGACGAGAGCGCCGCGCTTCACTGCGCGCGGCGCTTCTGAATGGGTGAGTGGATTGTCTTCCGCGCGTTTCAATGACCGTGATGGCATCATGTGAACCGACTTTCCGGTGATCTGTTTCTTTCTTGTTCGCCAGCGAGGACTCTGTTGAGCACCGTATCGATGCAGCGACACGGTACGCCGCAGTGTCGCTGAGTATTCCCCACAGAGTGACCTAACGACGACCATGATTCTCCACTCTCGCAGAGACGCAAGCGAGGGATTTGAGTGGTGCACGTACTGCGAGTTCGCCAACTTCAAGCGGCTGCGCTATTGCGCGCTCTGCGGCGAGCGACTCAAGCGCACGTTTGACCTCCTGTATTCGGAAGTGCGACCGTCGAACCGCTTGCTGAAATCACGGCGGCGCAAAGAATGGGGGCGACGGATCGACCGCGAAGGCCGCGTGTTCTGGTATCGCGCCAAAGTGCCGAGCCAAAGTCCACTAGCAAAAGGCTACGTCGTCCGATTTGAATCGCCTCCCGGTCCCGAGCAAGATCCTCTTGTAACTGAAAACGCGTCGCGAAAGCGTCTCGTTGGCCTTGATCTCCAGAATGAAGCGAGTGCCACGACCGTGACGATTCTGCCGGCCGCCTCGGCCGACGCCAGCGTATTTCCAGACAGCACGGCAATTGATCTCCACACGACCCACAACGACATTCTGCAGCTCGCGGAGAAGGAGTTCCCCACCAAATTCTCGCACTTTGTGGTGTGCTCGGCGTCGCTGCTCGTGCCGGCCGAAGTCGAAGCACTCAAGATCTCCCTGCATCGTGACTATATCGTCGAGGAGTCGGTCCACCACTTGAGCTGCCTGGATAAGAAGCACTTGCGCTCGGTCATGCGGATCAATTTCCTGGACGAGAGCGGCATCGACGCCGGAGGCGTGCATCGCGAGTGGTTTATGTTGCTGTCAGATCTGCTCGTAGACCCTGGTGTCGGACTCTTTACGTGCGCAAACGAGTCAGACCAAGTATACTACTTGAATCCGGCATCGGCAGTCGACAACGGACCCGACCACTTGGCGTTCTTCTTTGCGACAGGCCGTCTCGTGGGTAGAGCGCTGCTCGAGGGCGACGTCCTGGGCTTCCATTTTGCGACGCCCCTGCTTCGAATCATGCTGGGCCAGCCCGTCTCCTTCGAGGACCTTGAGTCTGTGGACCCTGTCGCCTTTAAAAGCATGCTGTGGGTGCTGGAGAACAAGAACGTCGACACGCTCGGCCTGGATTTCACCGTGACAGAAAAGTCTGCTGATGGTACCTTTCGCACCGTCGAGCTCGTGCCTGGCGGGCGCGAGATGAACGTCACAGACGAGAACAAGCAGGACTACCTGGATCGAAGGCTTCGTTACATTCTGTTTGAGAGCGTCTCACATCAACTGTACGCGTTTCTGAAGGGGCTGTACGAGGTTGTTCCGCAGTATCTGCTCATGCTGTTCGACCCAGAGGAGTTCGATTTCGTGCTCTGTGGTGTGCAAGACATCGACGTCGCGGACTGGGAGCGCCACACCAAGACCTCGAGCAACCTCGACGACACGCGAGTGCTCCGGTGGTTTTGGGAGATTGTGCGCGACATGCCCAACGGATACCGCCAGCGGCTCTTGCAATTCGCGACGGGCCGGTCGCGCGTGCCGCTTGCGGGCTTCAAGGGACTGACCAGCTACGACGGGCGACTGTGTCCGTTCACGCTCAAGGGCATTTCATATCAGAAGTCGCAGTATATCCGCAGCCACGCGTGCTTCAACACGCTCGACTTGCCCATGTACCCGACGCGGAACGAGCTCAAGGCCGTGCTCTACGGCATTCTGGATACCGACATCCAAGGGTTCACCATCGCATAGTCCAACCACAAAAGACGAACAACCCAGTCTGAAATGCTATCCCCCAATACAGACATCTCTAGTAGTTGAAGAAGGTGCCAAAAATGTGGAAGATGGCTTCATTTGCCTCAAAAACCACTAAAAAACCACCGATGTACGAGGGGTCGGGGTTGGCAATTGATCATCACTCTTCCATGTTTGGAGCTGTTCGCTGGATTCTGACTGATTGTTCCACGGTGGCCTGCGTCAACGCCTTGCTTGTCCTGTCAATCGGGAGGGAAGGCACCAACAACCCACCAGCAAATGGAGATGGGGCAGGCTTTCCTCTTCTTCTCAAAAGTTTTGGAGTCCAAAAAGCGCGATTACTCCCAGACACACTCGACTCGACAGAAAAAACAAAGAAAGCGGGTGAGCCAAACGCACGGTTCATCTCTTTCTCACTCTCTCGGCCTCTCACCAGGCCACAGCGCCGACGGGCTCGTGGAGTATCGCTTCAAGCGATAGAGAGAGACTCCGCTCGCCGCCGTACAAGACGTCAGCGCCGCCCACGAGTTGTGAGGATTCATATCCCTCGCAGGCGATGGCGGACAACAACGGGATTATGTACGGCAACACGTTGTTGTACCAGGCGATCATGATGGTCGTACTGTGCCTGATCTTCCTGGCCGTGTGGTCGCGGTGCGGACGCAAGTCGATCCTCGACGATCTTCAAGTGCCGTTGCTCGAGTACGCATTTTGGACGCCTCCTGCTTTCGCTTATCATCTCAGTGTTAGCTAAACGGAGACCTTGTGCATGATGGATGATACAGAGCGTCGCCCGAACACCGCATCGACGCCGCGACAAGGTCCGTGTTGTCTCCTTCTTTATGCATAGCCGTTGTAATCACGGATCCACTGACGATCCCATGTATTGAATCGTCACAGAGAAGCGGAGGCCGGTTTCGCCAAATGCTCCGCGTGTTCGTTTGAGAACTTTCGCCGGTTCTTGCACTGCACCATTTGCGGCGAGAAACTGCCCGTGGCGGTCGTGACCGACTCAGCGGCGGCGACAAGAGTGTCTGCGGCGGCGCCATCAACTCCATCGGCACTGAGCGATGCGTCCAAGGGCCCCACGGCGCGCCAGCTTCGTGCGCGGTACGATGATTGACCCTGTGGTCGGAGTCTATGGCACACCCGCTGACCTATCTCCTGTTGCATCTCATTCCAGGAAACGCAAGGAGTGGACTCGCAAGCTGAACGACGACGGCAATCTCCAGTGGGAGAGACATGCCTGCAATGACGACAGGTCCTCCGTGACGCCGATACCATCTTTTGTGCTCGAGTTCAAACAGCAAGAAGAGGGCACCGAGCAGGATAAAGTGGAGGTGGAGGCCGTCGAAGACGCGCTACTGGATGAAGCTAGCAGTCGTGACATGATGCTCACGGATGCGCGCGAGGCCGACGCGTCCCGCTTCCCGACGGGTTTTGTGTTCTGTGCGGACATGGACCGCCGCACAGAGATGGTCCGCATGGCGACGCTCGATTTCCCGAGCAAGTACGCCCACTTCGTGGTGACCACGGCGTCCCAGGTCGTTCCGGCCGAGGTCGAGTTCCTCAAGCTCTCAGTCCACCGCGACTTTATCCTCGAAGAGTCCGTCGACCACCTTTGCTGCATCCAGGAGAAGCACATCAAGTCGGTCATGCGCATCAACTTTCTCGACGAGCGCGCCGTGGACGCCGGCGGCGTCCACCGCGAGTGGATCCTCCTCATCAACGAAGTGCTCGAGGACTCGCAGCTCAACTTGTTCCCGTGCCACAACCGCACGGACCAGTCGCACTACCTCAACCCGAACTCGCTCCATGAGGCCGGCGCCGACCATCTCAAGTACTACTTTGCGACAGGCCGGCTCATTGGCCGCGCGCTGCTCGAGGGTACGCTCTGGGGCTTCCACTTGTCGGTGCCGCTGCTCAAGATCATCTTGGGGCATCCCGTGAGCTTTGACGACCTCGAGTACTTTGACCCGGAGACCCACAAGAGCCTTAAGTGGCTGCTCGGCAACGACGGCGTCGACGCGCTTGGGCTTGATTTCAGTGTGTGTGAAAACACCAACGATGGCCAGACCGTGGTAGTGGACCTTATCCCAAACGGCCGCGAGATGTCCGTGACCGACGCAAACAAGGCGCTGTTCGTGGAGCGCAAGTTCAAGTACCTGGTGTTTGAGAGCGTGTCGTCGCAGCTGTACTCGTTGCTCAAGGGCGTGTACGAGATCATCCCGCAGGAGCTGCTCATGCTGTACGATGTCGAAGAGCTCGACTACTTGCTCTGCGGCACGGACGAGATCGACGTCGACGACTGGAAGGCGAACACGACCCACACGATGAACCTCGACGGCACGCGCGTCATGGACTGGTTCTGGGAGGAAGTCGCGGCCATGCCCAACGCGTACCGAAGGCGGCTGCTGCTCTTCGCTACCGGCTCGTCGCGCGTGCCGCTCTCGGGCTTCAATGGGCTCACGAGCTACGACGGGCGCCTGTGCCCGTTCACGCTCAAGGGCGTTTCGTCCGCCACGGACAAGTACATCACGAGCCACGCGTGCTTCAATCGGCTCGACCTGCCGCTCTACCGCTCGCGCCGTGAGCTGCGGACCGTGCTCTTCGCGATCCTCGAGGGCGACGTCCTGGGCTTCACCACGGCCTGAGGGCTTGCTTAACTATGGTATGATAAAGTGCAGTCATTCTATTACTGTATACGTGCGTCGTTCCGAACACTGTGCGCCTGCCGTCTCTGTCGGTGTGTGTGACCTGACGGATGGAGAACAACAGTAAGCGGACCCCCTGGCTCAGACCACCCAAGAGAGGACGTCGTCCCTTGTTGCTGTCTTCGCATTGGACTTCGTGAGGTGAGACGGTCGTCCGTCACTGACTCAGGCGTCAAGTCGCGCGTGGCGCTGCAACGCACCACACCACACAGTGTGACACACAGGACGACTTGCGGACGCGTGCGAATCTGCGGCTTGCGCGCACGAGTGGCCACGCGCGCTCAGCGGAGGGTCGGCCCGCCTCTGGCACGTCGCGTCTGGATCTCTTGGAGCTGACCCGAAGAAAGCGACATGGAGTGTTGTGTTAGTCGAAAACTCAGGCCGCAAAAGTCTGACCGCACATACTAAAACCAAGTGAGGAGACTTACTTGAGGCGCATGACCCTGCAGACGAACAAGAGACACCTCCGCTGCATGACTGCACGCGTGCACAAGTGAATGGCCAGCCACGGACGCTTGCCTTGTCCGACGGACGGAATCTCCACCCTGACGGGCGGACAGTGCAGGGTCATTATTATAGCGCACCGCCATTTCTGCATTTTGGTTTTCTCTCTCTCATCTCCGCATCTCATGACGCCCGAATCCGGCGTGCTCATCGGCCTGCTCATGGTCTTCGTGGTGGCCAACTGCGCGTGCCACCTGCAGCTGCGGCGCGACAAGCGCGAGTGGGCCGAGCTCCACGCACCGCTCAACGCCGAGTGAGTCCAGGATGCCTTCTTATGGGCATTCCTAGAGGCGATAGGACTGTACTGACGATTTGGATAACTTTGTAGCTCAACGGATCGCCGGCTGGACGCGGCGCTGCGCGAGGCGCAAGCCGGCTCGACAGTCTGCTCGGGCTGCGGCTTCGAGAACTTCCAGCGCGCGATCTTCTGCTCGATCTGCGGACAGATCGTGGGCACGCTCACCAAGCGCCAGAAGAAGCGCATGGGCCGCGAGGTCGTCCTGGGCAACGTGCGTCGGCAACTGCGCGCGCGCACGCGCAAGGAGTGGACCCGCAAGATCGACGTCGAGGGCAACCTCTACTGGTACCGTGACAGCACGCCGCTTAGTGGCCCCAACTACCCGGGCCATGTCATCCGTTACGTGCTCCAGGCACCGTCCGGTGGCGCTGTGGAGCTCAAGTCAACGCCAACGACGGTCGACAGTGACAGCATCACGCTGGAAACGGTCGCGAGCGAGCTGCAGCGCGACCACGAAGCCCACGCCGTCAAGATCGAGGACCCGGCCGTGGCGGACCCGACGGCGTTCTTTTCGATCGAGTTGATCCAGAACGACGCCGCCGACGTCGAGGCCAAGCACGAGCGGCGACAGATCGTCGAGAACGCGCAGCGCGACTTTCCCTCCAAGCTCGCTGAGTTCGTCACGCACGCGCTTAGTCTGTTCATCGACGCCGAGCAAATGGTCACGGTGTTTAGCATTCAGCGCGCGACGCTGATGGCCGATTCCATCCACTCGCTCGCGACGCTCTCGGCTATGCAGGCGCGCGCTGCGATCCGCGTGGATTTTGTGGACGAGCAAGGCATCGACGCCGGCGGCGTCTACCGCGAGTGGTTCCTCGTGGTCAACGAAGAGATCGTCATGCCCGAGGCCGGCATCTTCACCTGCGTGGACACGCAGGATCAGACGTTCTATCTCAACCCGCGGTCGCGCGAGCTCCTCGGCGAGCACCACTTGGCGTATTTGCTCGCGGCCGGCCGCTTGCTGGGACGAGCGCTGCTCGAAGGAAACGTCACGGGCTTCCACTTGGCGCTGCCATTGCTCAAGATCATCTTGGGGCTGCCCGTGAGTTTCAGCGACCTCGAGTACTTTGACCCCGAGGCCTTCAAGAGTCTCCAGTGGCTGCTCGACAACGACGGCGTCGACGCATTGGGGCTCGACTTTACGGTCACCGAGCAGAGCGCCGATGGCTCCAGACGCACAGTCGAGCTGGTGCCGAATGGCAGCCACGTCGACGTCACGGACGCCAACAAGCGCCAGTACGTCGACCGCAAGCTCCAGTATCTATTGGTCGAGAGCGTGTCGGCGCAGCTCTTTGCGTTCCTCAAGGGGCTGTACGAGGTCGTGCCGCCGGCGATGCTCATGCTGTTCGACGCCGAGGAGCTCGACTATGTGCTTTCCGGCTCGGACGAGATCGACGTGGACGACTGGGAGCGCCACACCAAGTACAGCGCCGATCTCTGGAGCCACCCGACGCGCCAGTGGTTCTGGGAGCTCGTGCGCGAGATGCCCAACGAGTACCGACGGCGCTTACTGCAGTTTGCGACCGGCTCGTCGCGCGCGCCGCTCTCGGGGTTTGGTGCCTTGACCAGCTACGACGGGCGGCTGTGTCCGTTCACGCTTGTGGGCATGCCGCTCGTGGACGACGGCTTTGTGCGGAGCCACGCGTGCTTTAACCGACTTGACGTGCCGCGCCACGTGAACAAGGCGCACCTGAAGAAGGGACTGTACGCGCTGCTTGAGACCGAGAGCTACGGGTTCACGACGGCATGAAGCGATGGATATGTATGGTCGAAGTGGGATACACACATGTATTGAGTGGTACCTACCAGAGCGGCAACTTCAAGTGGCTGTGTACACAATCTTGACAAGGAGGATGAGGCCGCGGCCGATGCGCGTTTTCTCCGCCAGGATGCGCCTGACGCCCAACACAAACGCTGAAGAGAGAAGACCTCCTCGCGCACACACGAGCAGTGATCCAAGGTATTAGACTATTAGTATTTGCGGCGTTCAGCAACAGGAAAAAAGAGGGTGCTCGCTGCGGAAATGGTGGATCCAGCATATTGTTCCATGGCCCACGCACACAGCTGGTTCCGGTGTTCCTGTTCCCCAGAAGGAGTTGGGATGGGGAACCCACATGTGGCCAGGCAGGAGGCAGCGTCATGTACTGCTGGATGCACAGCTACAAGCTGCACTCGGGAGGGAGAGAAGGGCTCAGCCGCCATTGATGAGTCGCACATGAGCATAATATGCAGTACCGCCATGGTATATATATACCATGGCTCAAATACACTCATTTGCATTTTGCTGCGCGCACGGAGGGCAATCGCACGTGACAATGCATCCCTCGCCAACGCAGAACAAAAACTGCAGAACTGATCCAATATCCAATACAGTAATAGTAGTGGGTGTGTCGCACTGGCTGGTTTCAGCCGACAACCGGCCCGTTTCTGTCCACTTCAAGACCCAGTCCCACAGAACTCTACGCCGCACTGAATCCATTTCATACCGGAACCAAGTTCTCTCTACTGCCGCCAAGAGATATGAGGTATTTAGTACTTGACCCAGCTGGGCGTGCTGGAACGAAAGGGTTCTTTCCCTCCGTGTTCCACAGGCGGGCCATCACAGCACGGGAGCGTCGCGTGACTTTGGACTCTTGTCATCCCCATCGACGAAGTGAGGACTTGGCCGCAAAGAGCAAGCAAGGGAAGGAAGAAGGGCAACCCCGCGCGGGAACCACGATTTTCGATCCCTCCCGTTTGTTGGTTTTGGGGAGTCACGTGTCACGGAGGATTCAATCGGCGGCCCGTGTCCCTGCACCCCAACTTCCAACACAACGCCAACTTCCAACTCGCCAACTCACGCCAACGCTCGCTCTCCCAACAGACGTCGATTTTTAATCGCGCCAACATATCACCAACACACCGTCAACACCAATTATGGAGTGGCTGCTGCTCGCGGGCATCATTCTTGTATGCCTCGTGTGCACGGGCGGGCCCTTCGTGCTCATGCGCCGCGTGACCAAGAAGCGCGAGCGCCTGCGCCAACTGCGCATTCCCCTCCTCGAGTACGTCCTCGTATCGTGTCCTCTCGGTGTCTTATCCTCCTCCCATGACTAACGAGTTCTCTATGGGTGTAGTACAAACGATCACCGCCTGGACGCGGCGCTGCGGCAGGCGCAAGGCGGCTTCAACGTCTGCGCGGCCTGCGGCTTTGACAACTTCAAGCGCTCGGCCTTCTGCACGCTCTGCGGCGACGAGATCAAAGAGGCCGCGCGCGAGGTCGCGCCCGAGCGGCTCAAGCAGCTCAAGCGCGAGGAGCGCAAGAGGAGTTTGCGCCAACTGCTCTCGCTGTCGTTCAAGGACAAGCAGGACGCGCGCGTCGCCGAGCGCATGCTCGAGCAGCAGACCACGCGCGCCAGCCGCCAGCGCCGCGCGCGCCGGCGCCGCGAGTGGACGCGCAAGCTCGACCTCCACGGGCGCATGTTCTGGTACCGCGCGGCTTGCGCCGAGCTGCCGGCTGATGCTGCGCTGCGCTTCCCAGGGTTCGTGCTCAACGTCCACAAGAAACCGGTCATCGTGCTGCCCCCAGCGCCCGACGCGACGATCATGGACGTCGTCACGGAAAGCGGCGCTCAAGGCAAGCAGGACAACCACGAGGACTCGCGCGTGAGCGTGAGTGAGACGCAGCAGTCGTCACCGCGCGAGTCTGAGGCCGTGACGTCGGCGTCCACACCGATGCCCGCCGAGCCGGAGCCGCGCACGGCTGCCGAGCGCACGCGTTCGCTGCGCGAGGCGTGCGAAGGCATGCAGTACGACCTCGACGAGGCCGCGCTGGCCGACCCGACGCGGCTCCCATCAATTGAGAAGCCACTCACAAGTGCGCAAAAGAAGAATCTCGTGGTGCTGTTCCAGCGCGACTTTCCCTCCAAGTACGCGTCGTTTGTGACCAGCACGGCCGGGCTGCTCGTGCCGTCGGACGTCGCGCACCTACGGCTCAATGTCCACCGCGACCGCGTGTACGAGGAGTCGGTCGTGTCGTTCGCGGTGATCCACCGCGAGCACATGCGCTCGGTGATCCGCATCAAATTCCTCGACGAGAGCGGCGTCGACGCCGGCGGCGTCCACCGCGAGTGGTTCGCGCTCTTCATCGAGAAGATCGTGGACCCGGCCACGGGGCTCTTCACGTGCGTCGACCGCACCGAGCAGACGTACTACATCAACCCGCACTCGCAGCGCGACATTGGCGAGCACCACCTCATGCACTTTTTCGCCACGGGCCGTTTACTGGGCCGTGCGTTACTCGAGGGTTTCGCGACGGGCTTCCATTTCGCGCTGCCGCTGCTCAAGATCATCTTGGGTGTGCCCGTGAGCTTCCACGATCTCGAATTTTTCGATCCAGACGCCTACAAGAGCATGCAGTGGATCCTAGAGAACAATGGCGTCGAGCAGCTCGGGCTCGACTTTACGGTCACGGAGCAAGTCACTGGAAGCAGCGAGATCGTGACAACCGAGCTCATCCCGAACGGCCGCGACGTTGCCGTCACCGACGACAACAAGCTCGAGTTCCTCGAGCGCAAGTTCAAGCACATGCTCTTCGAGAGCGTGTCGGACCAGCTCTACGCGCTACTGAGCGGCATCTACGAGGTCATCCCGCAGGAGCTCATCATGATGTTCGACCCGGAGGAGTTCGACCACGTGCTCTGCGGCTCGGACGAGATCGACGTCGACGACTGGGAGAAGCACACGCTCTTCTCGGCTGACCTGGACGAGCACCCGGTGCGCAAGTGGTTTTGGGAGCTCGTGCGCGAGATGCCCAATGAATACCGCCGACGGCTGCTGCTCTTCGCGACCGGCTCGTCGCGCGTGCCGCTCGCCGGTTTCAGCGCGCTCACGAGCTACGACGGCAAGCTGTGTCCGTTCACGCTCAAGGGCGTCAAGCTCGTGAACGACGGCTACGTCGTGGGCCACGCGTGCTTCAACCGCATCGACCTGCCGCGCCACGTCGCGCGCGAAGATCTCCGCATGGTGCTTTATGCGACGTTGGATACCGAGCAGTACGGCTTCACGACCGACTAGATGGGAATCAGCAAGCGATCGGGCCCATGTTGCCACGTCAAAAGACGTGTCTAAGTTATGAATTCCTAAGGAGGAACTACCATATACAAAGTGTGATGAATCGAAAACTCAGTTTGGCGATGTGATATGCAAAATCGGAAATGCAAGTTGTCGTCAGGCGGAAATTAAACATGCATGCACACGCGCGCTTGCCCTGCGTTCACGATGTAATCTCCATAGTGCTGTACTAACATCGACCGGCCGATTCGACGGCAGTGCATGGCTCCTAGCTCGTCTGCTGCACGTAGCTCTCAAAAACGGGCCGAGCAGCCTTGATGTTCAGGTGGATCGTCGCCGGCTCTACATAGGGAACATGCAAAAAACGTCAGTCCTCGGCGCGATCAGAAAAAGATGCTGACAAAAGCAAGCAGCGTACGGATCTGCTGGTCCGACATGATGACCATGATGTACGTGTTGGTCGTGAAGAAGTCGATGTAGGCCGTGAAGTTGGAGTTGCGGACCTCCATGCCCTGGAACTGGGCCTGCGTCTTGCTGCAGCTCAGCTTGAACTGTTTGATGATGTTGCTGATCTTCTCGAAGCGGTGGATATCGCGGTGTGTCGCGTGGGTCGCGTGCGAGATGACAAGGAACGTCGCGCGCTCAAAGAGCACGACCTCGTCGGCGTTGCAGATCGCGCAAAAGTCGTTCAGGTGCTGCTCGAGGTCCTGGATGTTCGGGATCAGCGAATAGACGATCGACGACCACGCGCGGTAGAGCGTCTCGTCCCAAATGGACGTGCCGAAGCAAACCGTCGGTAGCGAGCCGACGCGCGATAGGATCGTTTCCTTCTTTTGCTCAAAGACCTGCGTTTATGGAACACAAGAGTAAGTTCCTCGGCTCAAGCAGCATTACAATTCGCCAGAGTGTACCGTACACGATCGCGCTGGTCTTCAGGGACGAGATCCATCTTGTGAATCAGCACGAACACTTTGGCGTTGCTCGAGTTCTGGTCAATGGCTTCGAGGCATCCATCGAAATGCGCGAGATCTTTCTGCAAGGTCAGCAGCACAGCATTCCACTTAGCAAGATCATTGGAGCATACGTTAGCTAGCCCGATGGTAACGTACGTCGACTTCGCGACTCTCAATGTCGAACACGTAAATGAGCAGCTCTACACTGCGGAAGATGTGGTCGCGTTGGCTCTCAAAGTAGTTCTCGTAGAACGCATCTTGGCTATTGACAAAACGAGAACATTTGTCAGCACAAGACAGGATCGTGGCGACGAGTCGGTCTGCGCTCAGGATGTCACGTACCCACCGCAGTCCCACAAGTTCAGCACAAGGTTGCCGAGGAACCGCACGTGCGAGTGCTCGACGTCCACTGCGCATCAGCACCGTTGGCAATAGAGTCAGCAACCCACGCTGGGTAGAGGCGAAAGAGCTACTCGTGATACGTACGCGTAGGGCCGAGCCGCATCGTGTCGCGCGCTAGAATGCAACAACAAAACATCGTCCATGGTCAGCGCGCGCGGCGCCGTATCCATTCGAATGGCGTTGCTTCCGTACCGAGGTAGTTGGCGAAGATGATGGATCGCATCGAGGTCTTGCCCGACCCGGACTTGCCCATCAACAGAACCTGCCCATAGAAACGAACCACACAGCGACATCCGAACGAGAGCGTGAGTCCACACACGCATATCCAGCAAAAGGACAAGGAGAAAAGCGCGACGCCAACCTTCTTCTTCATGGCGCTCGCTGTGCTCTGTTTCCTTTTTTTCGGTCAGATCGATCACTTCACGTTGAGCGATTCCCCAATCGGCTGACGGCGTCGGCGTTCTGACTGCAATTCATTTTGCAATTCAAATATATCGATTCAAAGAATTGTGGTAGCGTCAGTGTAGCCATCTTCTCGGAATGGCATTAGCCAACAAGAAAATAGCTTTTCACCCATCGGAATCCCTTTCTCTCTCTCTCTTGCTAGATCTCCATCGCAAGCAGCGGCGTACAGCAACACGTGGAGGACGAACGACGAACATCGTGGCGGCGGTGTACTAAAATGCCGACATCCGTCGCGGCCGCGCCGCCACCGAAAGACCCGCATGCGCCGGTCGCGCTCACGTCTCGGCCGCGGTCGGCCGCGCCTGGAAGCGTGGCGCGGCGCCAGTGGAACGCGCCGCCGCCCGAGCTCTTCTCGCCACCCGAGCCGCGCAAACCATCGCTGCGGCGCCCCACGTCGGCCGCCAGAACCGCGCAACCTGCTACTACTCCTCGTCAGGTGGCGACGGAAACTGAGCGGCACACGGAAGCAGCGCCGCGGAAAGCAAGTGCAGGGCGAGCAGCATCGGCAGCGGTCGTCGTCTCGAACATGAGTGCTGGACGTCGACTTTCTGGTGTGTCGCAGCCACATCAGCAGCAGTCTCGAGGAGATACGGCCGCTGAAGACGGCAAGAGTCCCTCCCGGCGACTCTCGGCGGTCGCAGAGGTGCAACTCGAAGCGATTTCGCGCGGGTCGCCCAAGCGCTTGTCGCAGGTCACGTGGGCGCGTCTCCAGAAGGCAAACGACGAGCACACAGCGCAAGAGACGCTGTATGAACGTAACGATCGGAAAAAGCACCTGACTGTGGATCAACAGCTGGAAGTGGCGGTGGCCAGCCGACGTGATGCCGTGCGCAGCGCCACCGTGAAGCGCACGCTCAAGAAACGCGATGTCGAGGCCGACAACGTGCGCCCGCTGATCGAGATCGCGTACTGGTCGCCGTTTCTCGAAGTCCGCCGCGACGCCGCGGCAGCTCTCGCGTCTCTCAGTCGCAATCGTAAGTTTGGGGATTTCTATCGCTTTGTGTGTGTGTGCATGACGTGGGACAAAAGACTTATTTTACGTTGCATAGCGGCGAATCTGGAGTTGCTCTCCGAGGTCGGCACACTGGGTGCGCTCATCTCGATGTTGAGTGCCGGCGAGAGCAAGACCGACCCCGCGATCGCATATGACTGCGCTCAGACGCTCGTGAGCATGGCAAAGTTGGATGCGGTCAAGCTCAAGTTACTGCAGGCCCCCGACGGGCTCGAGTGCGTGTTTGGACTGCTGCACTCTCATGACGCAAGGCTGCGATGCACAGCGTTTGAGCTCGTGAAGAACTTGGTTGCAGTCGAGGACCTTCGCCAAGCCGTCGCGAAGCGAGAAGGCTTTTCGTACATGCTCGAGTCGTGCACGTCGAAGGACTCACGGATACGACTGCTCGCGGCGAGCATTCTCCACCAGCTCGCTGAGTCGGCGGAGAATCGATTTCTTTTCTTTCATTCCTCCCATTTCGAGACGCTCGCCAACATTCTACATGACCCGTTCATCGAACGAGACATCCATTTCCGGAAGGAGTGGCTGGGTTTTATCCACTTGCTCGTGGTCGAAGAGGAGAACGGCCGCAAGTTTGTGGAGCTCCACTTGGTGCCGAGGCTCTTGCTCATTCTAGATTCCCCCAAAGCCACCCACCAGATCTGCGTGCTCGTCGTGTCGATCC
>JAADXJ010000766.1:0-14784 GCA_023337735.1 Pythium biforme
GCGAGTGGAAGTAACCTCCGACCACCCGCTGCTCGTGGACCTCGTCATGAACTACAGTGTCTTGCTGCGCGAGATCCTGGACCCGTTCGCGACCGACTACTACACCAAGCTGTACGCTGTGTTCTACAGCGCTTTCGATAAAGTACTGCTACTGGACGCCGACAACTTTGCCGCCAAAGACCCGACGTATTTATTCGAGACCAGCGAGTTTACGGCTACCGGCGCACTTTTCTGGCCCGACTTTTGGCATCCCGACAGCACGATTTTCCACGTGAACGCACACAGCGTGCTGTGGCAAGTGGTTGGGCTCCCGTTCGTCGACATGTTTGAGCAGGAAAGTGGGCAGCTGCTCATCGACCGAACACGCCACTTGAGGGCGCTAAATGTGCTCATGTACTACGGCTTTTCACTGCCGCGCGTTCACGAGGAGCTCGTCTGGGGTGACAAAGACCTGTTTCGGCTCGCGTGGCTCAAGTCCAACAGCTCGTTCCACATGATCGCGACGCCGCCGGCCTCGGCAGGCACGCTCCAGCTCGCGACGAACACGTTCTGCGGGCTCACGATGGTGCAACACGACCCAAGCGGAGAGATCGTGTTTTTGCATCGCAATCTTGCGAAGCTACGCGTCGACACACTGAACCAGCGCGTGTGGACGCATGTGCTCCAGTTCAAACCCAATACGCCGAGGAGCCAGTACGTAATCCAGTGGAGCAAGTTGTTTGCGGACGTCGCGAGCTGCTGGGGACGAACGGAGCCAGCGGAGAAACTCGCCGATTTCACGCTGACGCCGTTCAATTCGTTTGCGTTTCGGGACGCGGAGATGCGACTCTTGGAGCTCGTTGATGAGGCGGCTGTCGTGATCTACAATGGAAAGAAGACCCCGACGACTCAGTAAAGAGTCACGCGGCCTTGCCCATGCAGTCGTCGATGAGTACGGTCTCCGTGATGGCGGTCATGTGGGCTTTCGTTGCCTCCATCACGTGGCGCGTGAAAGTTTTGGTCAGTGAGTTTCTGTGTCTGGTCGCGTCGACCCCGGCACGCTGTGTACGCGTCGCCACGGTCTCACATCCGCCCAGGACTATACAAGGGGCGACTTCAAGAAGCGTCCACCCGACTTCTTCTATGGAGACGTGGACCAGCTCGGGCTGGTTGTCGATGGACGTGACGGACCGCCACACAATCGCGATCGTGTCGGGCGAGAGGAAGCGCTTGAGGACGCGACTCGACGTCGCCTGCCACGCTGTCGACGTCGTGGTCGTCAGCCGCGCGAAGTCGCATCATCAGGACGTTTACATGCATGAGCTGCTGGCTCGCGCGCCAATACGCACGCCCACAGCGTGCCAAGTCCACGGGAAAGTTGCTGGTCCAAATCGCGAACCGTTGAGCGGCGGCGTCGTGGAGTCGGCGCACCGACACTGCATTATCCGTGGTGAGATTCGAGTTCTCAAGCGCCTTGAGAAGTGCCGGGGTCGGCGTGCTTGTGAGAGCTGGCGAGTGGCGGACTCGGCAAGCCGCCGCTTGTGGCGCTCGTCAAGCACAGTCGTTTCGCTACCCCGCCCTGCTGCTTCTGTTGTCTTGCTTCGCCAGTGTGCCTGACTCTCTTTGTGGGCCGCGCACGCTTCGCGAAGGAGCTCGCAGACAACAAAATCGAACCGGGCCGTCAGTCCACGACACCGTGACTGCCCCTACAAATCCGAACAAGGTTCGAAAAAATAAAACTTTTGTTGGCGTCGTTTCGGGCTCCGATCGAAGCGGCACCTCGCCACGGCCACTGCGCCTCGCTATCCGGCGTTAGGAGCCAACCACGCGTGATGCATCCAGTACGCAGTGCGCACGACCCGCCATGTGCCTCCTTCGCCGTCTCACCGACGCAGCTTCTGCGTAGCTTACTCGGCCTCTCGTTCGTCGCCGTCGCGCTCCAGCTGCTCTCGTTCCAGTCCACGATCGGTGAGATCGCCATGCACAGCGGCGCCGTGCATGGCATGAGCCTCGTGTCTGCGTGGCACGCTGCGTCACAAAGGAGCATACCACCGCCACCACAAGCCTTCGACGCGGCGACGGACGGCGACCTCACGGCCGACTACGAGTGCGTCGGATGGCGCGCGACGGGCGACTGCTCTCCGGACGGCGAGCGCCACCCGCGCCGTGATCTGCCGTGCGACGCGAACATCACGAAAGACATGTCCGGCTACTGCGAGTTCCGCCACAAGACATCGTCGCCGGAGACCACGCGGCGTGTGCTCCAAATCCACTGCGATACCCTGCGGCGCGACGTGGTCGTGCAGTGCGCGAACGCACTGACGTACCTCGCGTACAGCGAGCGCGCTGTGGCCTACGAGCACGACACGACGACCACGGTGGCCAAGAACCAGCGCGAATTGCTCGAGCGCAACGGCCTGCCGATCCGCACGGCGCTGTCGTTCGACCGCGGCATTGTCATGGCGGTGTACGAGCCCGGGTTGCTCAGCGCGTACGCGAGCATTCGATCGCTGCGCGCGCTTGGGTGCGCTTTGCCGATTGAGCTGTGGTACAATCCCAACGAGACGAATGTGTTCCACCCGGTCATGCAGGAGCTGCTGACGCTCGAGAAAGTGTACCAGCGCGAGATCACGGACCCGCGCGCGACGCGATTCTACGCCAAGCTCCACGCCGTCTTCTACAGCGCCTTTGACAAAGTGTTGCTGCTCGATGCGGACAACTTTGCCGTCTACGATCCGACGTATCTCTTTGCGACCGACGGATTCACGACAACGGGCGCGCTGTTTTGGCCCGACTACTGGCGCCACAACCAAACGATCTTCCACATCCACGAGCGCAACTTGCTCTGGCAGGTCTTTGGGCTGCCGTTCGTCGACATGTTTGAGCAGGAAAGCGGCCAGGTGCTGATCGACCGACGACGCCATTGCACGGCGCTGAATGCGCTCATGTACTACGGCTTCACGTTGCCTCGGCTACAGGAAGACTTGCGGCTCGTGTGGGGCGACAAGGACCTCTTCCGACTTGCGTGGATGAAGACCAACAGCGCGTTCCACTATATTCAACGGCCACCCGGGTCGGCGGGGCGATTCAACTTGCGTACGCGACTGTTTTGCGGACTCACGATGGTGCAGCACGACCCACACGGCGAGATCCTCTTTCTGCACCGCAACACCATGAAGATCAACGCAGACCCGATCAACAGGCAGCTCCAGTGGACCCACATCCAGCAATTCCGGCAGGACGCACCGATGGACCAGTACGACATCAGGCGCTCCTGGGGTATCTTCCTCGAGATCCCCAAGTGCTGGGGCAAACCGACCAACTTTGCGCGGTCCCATACACTCACGCCCATCGGCGAATTCCCGTTCCACGATCTCGAAAAGGCACTGCTAGCGTTCGCAGAAGACGGGCTCACGCTGCAAACGGCGTGGACGCGGAACAATGACGCCCACAACACGCGCGCACCGCCTCCCGAACTTGCTTTAGAACCGCTTGACGAACAATAAATTACACGTTGTTACACTGGCTTGGCGTTCGTGGCGTTGACGCCATCGTCGACAAACCGTACGAGCGTCGACTCCATGTCGCCCAGGCCCAAACTCTCCATACTCTTCAGCGTGTAGGAGTCTGCCCAGTGCATTGCCTTGCCCCAGCAACTCGGAAACGCGTCAAACACTTTGGCCCAGCCAATGCGGTAGTCGCTCAACGGCGCGCCCAGCTTGAACTGCTCAATGTGGGTCCATATCGCCTGGCGACTGTCCGCGCCGAGCTTGTGCATGTTGCGATGCAGAAACAAGATCTCACCATGGGGATCGTGCTGCACCATCGTGAGCCCACAAAACGCGCCGGTCACGGTGTTCACTTTGCCCGCCGAGCCCGCTGGCCGTTCGATCATCGCGAACGAGCTCTCCGTCTTCATCCACGCGAACCGAAAGAGGTCTTTGTCACCCCACACCAACCGCAGCTCTTCGTGGATGCGAGGCAGCGTAAACCCGTAGTACATGAGTGCGTTCAGCGCCTTGAAATGGCGCCGACGGTCGATCAACACCTGGCCGCTCTCCTGCTCAAACATGTCGACGAACGGCAGCTCGAACACCGGCCACACGAGGCTCTTGTTGTGGACATTGAACAGCGTGTTGTCGGGTTTCCAAAAGTCGGGCCAGAAGAGTGCGCCTGACGTTGTAAACTCTGTCGCGTCGAAGAGGTACGTCGGGTCCTTGACCGGGAAATTGTCGGCGTCCAGGAGCAGCACGCTGTCAAAGGCGCTGTAGAAGACAGCGTGGAGCTTGGTGTAAAACCCCGTAGCGAGCGGGTCGTCGAACTCGCGCAGGTAGACGCTGAAGTTGGCCACGAGCAACTTGAGAAGCGCGTGGTTCGGATCGGTCTCCGTTCTCCGGTACCACATTTCGATGGGCAGCGCCACGCCCCGCTCGCGCATCCACCGCACGCTCGCGTAGGCACTGAGCAGCAGCTTTTCGTAGATCACGATACTGATCCCTTGCTGGAAAAACGTCGCAGGCAGTGGCGCCTCTGTCACGTTGTTGGTTCGCAGCAGCTCGTCTTGGTTCTTGGCGTACGAGAAGTTGCGGTCGTGCGTGTACGTGAGCGCCTTGCGGCCGTACGTGAGCAGATCGCCAAACGAATTGCACTCGAAGCCGTTCTTCCGGTACATGGTCGTGCAGTACGTCGGCAGCACGCGGCGCCGCGCGCCCGTGGTCGCGTGCTCGACCTCGCAGTACCCGGACATGCCGCTGCGCACGCGCACGTCACAGGCGCGGTCGTTTGTTGGCTCGCGCAAGCCGTCCGGCGAGCACCCCGTTGTCTGGCGCCACCCGACGCACGTGTACTCGCTGTAGTCGCCGTCTACGAGCTCGTCAAACACGGGGACAACCGGCGCCGATGTGGCATTGGCGTCGCTCTCCCAAAGCTCCAGCGGCCGTGACGGTTCGCTCGTGGTACTCTCTGGCGTTGCCTGGTGGATCGCCTCGGCGCGGACACTGACCACGGGCGGCGCGGCCTCGCTGGTTCGCAGCGTGAGCCAGGTCGTCTCCATACAGTAGAGACATGTACCGACCGATACCAGGAGCAGCGCGCACAGCAGTGCCTTGGTGGACCAGCGTCTGGACACAGGCGGACGCGACGCGGGCGCTGCGTTGAGCAGCGGGAGCGCGTCGTCGGCGTCGGCAGGCGCGCGTCGTGTTGGCGGCGGCATCATCTGCGTTGTGGGAATCGCGGAAATGCACGTTTGAGTACCCTGAGGGGATTCTACGGTATCACGATCGTGGGGTCGGCATGACGCAACAGCGCTTGTGTCACACGAGCACTTTCCCATTTAAAAAAAAATCAGGATGCGTTGGCGTCCACACTGTGTCACACTGGCTGGGCGGACGCCATCGCGCTGGAGTCCAGAGAGATGGCGCCCCCAGACTGGACACACGGGCCTAGAGCTGGATCACTGTCTGTTTCGAACAACACATCCGGCATACATTTTTCAAATGAACGCTTTCGATGCGTGGGCAGAAACCCGTGGTGGGGCTCGTGTCCACGGGCGCGACATGGAAACCCGCGGAGGATGATCGGCGATCACTCTCGGCGCCTGTGATCATGAGACGGGGATACGTACACACCCAGTGTGAGCCTGCCACACATGACAGCGCATCATCAGTCGCCATGGCGAACGCCACTTGTCGCCGTAATGATGAGCCTCTGCTGCTGAACCTGTACTAGGGTTTGGGTGGAGCACCCAGTGTTCCACCCAGCGCCAAGGGGAGACTGTCCCCAGATGGGTACATGATCATCTGTACACAGTATATCAGCCAATCGTATACATGCCCATCTCAGGTGGCGCATTCTGATTGGCTCTTATCTCTGGAATCGTCTCCGCATCCCACGAAGTGCTCACAAACTTGTCGCCAACATGGGCAACACCAACGCGCTGTCCGCGCAGGTGCATGGCTGGCTCGGCGGCCGATCGCAGCTGCGCGTGCTGATGGTCGGACTCGACGCCGTGGGCAAGACCACGCTGCTCTACCGGCTCAAGTGCGGCGAGTGCGTGCCCGTGATCCCGACGATCGGCTTCAACGTCGAGAGTATCGCGCATGGCGACCACGTGATGTTCACGGTGTGGGAAGTCGGCGGGGGGGACAAGATCCGCGCGCTGTGGCACCACTACTATGTACACTCGAATGCCATCCTCTTTGTCGTCGACTCGAGCGACCGCGAGCGGTTCCACGAGGCCAGAGACGCGCTCCACACGATGCGCGAAAGTCCGGAAATCCAACGCCTGCCGCTGCTCGTGCTCGCTAACAAACAGGACGTGGCCAACGCCATGAGCGCGGCCGAGGTTGCTGTTGGATTGGATCTCCATAAGATCGCGACGAGTCCCGTCGCGGTCCTGCCGATCGCTGGGGCCGAAGGCACGGGCATCACGGATGCACTTGACTGGCTCACGCTGCAGCTCACAGGCCATCCGACGAGGACACGCCCAGAGATCAAAACTGCGCGACGGTGAGCATAGTGCGGTGTGGGTAATTACTTATACAAGTGTTTTGCAATCGACGGTTCTCTCACGTCCACGCACTCGGGCAGTTCCTTCCTTGCCACCGGGCGTCGATCCGCGGAGGCGCCTGACCTCCTGACCTCCTGACTATCCTAAGCGACGTTGGCAGGCACCGAGCCATTAGCGATCGCCGCGGCCTCGTGGACATAGTCCAGCAGGCGCAACTCGAGCTCGGCGAACGGCAGCTCCGCGACGGGCGTGACGACAAACGCCTTCTCGTAATAAATATCCTTGCCGTAGCACCGCTTGTACATCGGGTAGTACCGCCCGCCGTTGGCGCCGCGCACGTCGTAGTCGTCCAACGGCACTTCGTCGAGCTTGAACTGCTGGATGTCGCTCCACACCGTGCGTCGGTTCTCGCTCGTGAGCTTCTCTTGGTTGCGGTGCAGAAAGATCACTTGGTTGCTCGGGTCGTGCTGCACCATGGTCACGCCGCAGAACACGTTGCGGTCTGGAAGCTTGAGCCCGGCGGATCCGGGCGGCATCTTGATCATGTGGAACGGGCTCTCGGTCTTCATCCACGCGAAGCGGAAGAGGTCCTTGTCACCCCACACGAGCCGCATCGCCTCAAGCAGCGCCGGGTGGAACGCGTAGTACATCATTGCGTTCATGGCCTTGACGTGGCGCCGGCGGTTCACGACGACCTGGCCGCTTTCCTGCTCAAACATGTCGACCGGGTCCAGGTCGAGCACGTCCCAGACAAAACTCGTGGGCTGAATGTTGAAGATCGTCTTCTTGAAGCGCCAAAAGTCGGGCCAGAAGATCGCCCCCGTGGAAATAAACTCGTCGGTCTCGAACAAATACGTCGGGTCTTTCACGGCAAAGTTGTCGGCGTCCAGCAGCAGCACGCTGTCAAAGGCGCTGTAGAACACGGCGTAGATCTTGGTGTAGAACCGCGAGGCGCGCGGGTCCGTGATCTCACGAAGGTACGCGCCGTACTCGGCCGTGAGCTTTTCCAGGATCGGGTGGCGGATGTCGGTCTCCTCGGCGATGTACCAGAGCTCCACGGGCAGCGTGCAGCCGAGCTGGCGCAGCGACTTGATAGACGCGAACACGCTCTCGAGCAGCTTCTCGTACACGACGATGACAATGCCGCGCTGGAAGAACGCGTCGGGCTCGGTCGTGGCCTCCCACGGAACGACCCCACCGGCGCCGTCTTTGCGTTGGTCTGAAACAAACTGCTCGCGGGTCGCGTCGAACGAGAACGCCGGGTCGTGGACGTACGCGGTCGCGAGCCGGCCGTAGGTCATGATGGCAGCAAAGTCCTCGCACTTGAACGCGACGCTCGGGCGCAGCGAGTCGCAGTGCATCTCCATGACGTGGGCGATCCGGCGGGTCGTCTTGTGGCGCACTTCGCAGAAGCCGGCGTTGTTGTTGGGGATCGAGGCGTTGCATGGCACCGACGGCTTGGACGCGTCGACGCCGGCGTACGGGGAGCAGTCCTTGCAAGGCCGCCAGGCCACGCACTCGTACTCATCCAGGTTGCCCAGCGACTGCCATTTCTCGACCACGGGCAGGCGGTGCGTCGGCAAGACCGGGGGCGCTGGCTGATTCGTTGGTTTCTGATTCGTGCCTTCGGAGTTGGCGTTGGCGTCGTCGACCGCGGCGCGCCGTAGTCCCTGTCCGCTCTCGGCCTTGAGCTGCGTCGAGAGCGAAAGCGCCGAGGCGCGCTGCTCGCTGCCCTGGAGGAGCGTCGACACGGACACGAGCCCGATGCCGCAGCTGCAGACGATGAGGAAGAAGATCGCGAAGAGTTTGTTGGTCGCGCTGCCATTCCGTTGGGTTGTTGTTGGCGTCGTGGAAGCGGCCAACGTTGGGAGCGACGCGAGCGGAGGGGACACGGGCATCGAGAACGTGTCTGAAAGCAGTGATGCGGCGCTGGAGGGTGGCGACAGCGGCGCGTTGGTAGATACAACGGACGAAGTGAGCGGCGGCGTGGCGTTGCTGGATCGTCGCGTGGGCAGTAACTGCTCTGTCTGACCCGGACCTTGGGTCTCAGAGGGGGAGAGCGGCCGTTTGTGGGATTCGCTCCACGCCATGACGCTGACTCGCCGGTAGGATCGAGAATGCGATGCCGAAGCAGACCCCGCTCTTCCTCTGATCGACGCCTCACGTACGCCTGGCGACCGATTCGTGCCTCTTCTTGTTGGACGTCACCAACAACGGAGCACGATCGCACGACTGTGTCTCAGCTCTGCAGCTTTCCGGATGCTCGCAGAATACAGAGAGTGAGGGCTGCGATTGCCCGACTCGGCTCGTTAGGCCTGCTGTTCCCAGGGTCTGGATGTTCTCCCGGAAGGTTGTGGCTTGTGGGGCCAGGCAGTTTAAGTTTTTTTAGGGACTGTCACGTGGGTTGGACGCTCTTTTTATATCCAACGAACACACCTTTGCCTGTGTTTGTTTCCGGACGGAGATGGGACACTTCGCGCCTTCTGCATTATGGACGCGATCTTGCATCTAGAAAAGCGCCATTGACAATCTTGCCCACCACCTGCGTTGAACAAAACTGAAGAGGCTAGCCAATCAAACCGTCTGTATTGGGATGAAGCTGACCCTGATTGGGTAAAACCGTCGCGCAGCTATTGTGTATTGGTGCAGCGAGATACCACCTAACCCTCCAGAGAGTCCCAAAGCAGAAAAAAACTGTTCTGGGAAATCGCCCTATCACATTTGGACAACCTGGCGTCACTCTGGAAAATCGTCGTCAGTTCTGGATGGTTTTGCCCACGAAACTGAAATTCACCCATCGCAAAATTTAGGAAAAGCGAAGCTTGGAGAGATGCAGGGTCCTTGGGAGGATGCGACCCTTGAAGCTCCCGTACTTTGAATTAAAATTCTCCGCTCGAGAGTTACACTGGCCAAACGCGCTTCTCAAAACGAATGGCCCATTCGTCTCCAATACAGTACGGTACGAACACGGAGCAATTTGTACACAGGATTTTCGCATAGATTTGCCCACGAATCCATCCACAGTGCACGCTCCCTCATTTACCTCGGCGGGAGTCACCCTCAGCTGCCTCGAAACTGAGTTCACTATCAGTTGTTTGCGTAGCCACAAGTGGTTGGTGAAGAAGCCAACGTGGATGCGTTTCCAAGGTTTCCAAGCCATCCACCCAAAGCCAGACGAAACGAGGGCTCAGCGATTGATCAGCCGTTTGACTCTCCTTCCGACTGTTCGTTGGGCTCACGAGAGAACACTCAGAAAGTTGGCGAATCCAGATCCCTGGATTGACTGGCCCCAGAGTCGGTGGCACAGACCGAATGTCGCCCAAAAACCACACAAAACACGCCAGTTTCCCGCGTGGTCCACATCATCGATATCCTCCTCGGAATTGGACAAAATATGCAGTATTTCAGCCAATCACACCATCCTTTTACTGTCGCTTCTCGACGATTACGCTTTTTTTGTCGATCACCGCCGTGGCAACGCCACGAGAAGAATGCTGCAGACGCCCCATCCGCCCCCGCCTGACAGCATGGTCGTCGGGAACGACGCCAACGCGGTCTTCCAGGAGGCGCTCTCGCTGCTGGACGAGTTCTACGCCGTCGACGGCATCGACCTCCTGCCAGAAAATGCGTGGACGTCCACGGCCGCCGTCACCAAACCCGAACCAACGTTTTTCGCCCACCTGCCGCCAACGTTGGCGCCACCTGCGCCCGTCACAGGCATCCACGCCGACACGTTCAGCTCGGCGTTGGCGTTTCCCACCACGGCCACTACCAACATCCCGCGCCCGCCCAACAGCACCAACAGCACAGCGAGCGATGACGCCGACGACAACGACGCCGCGTCGCAGGACGGCCGCACCACGAGCACGACCAGCAGCGTCGCGCCCGGAGGCGCGCCGCGGCGGAACCGCCAGCGCGAGGAGCTGCTGCGGCTCCGCGAGGAGGCCAAGCAGCTGGACGAGCGCCTCGGCGAGCTCAAGGTGCGCCGCAAGAGCGCGGCGGCCGTGGCGAGCGCCATGTCGCAGGACGAGCGCGACATGATGGCGCTGTGGGAGAAGATCGCCGTGCGCCAGCAGAGCGAGCGCCAGCGCGTCGAGATCGAGAACGCCAAGCTCAAGGACTTGTTTTCGGCGCAAACGCGCGTCGCCCAAGAGCTCCGACGGCTCCTGGAAAAGCAGATGAAGGCTCATGTACGTCTGCCTACTACTAGGTTGGTCGATGTAGCTGAAGAGGTCATGCTGACTGAGGGATGTTATGTGTTACAGACCACGGTACCAAGTCTGTGTGAGGATGGCCAGAAGGTGGCCAAGCGCCGGTGCCGCATCGAAGAGCTGCCGGACTACCCGGTCTTCCAGGAGCTGCTGAGCGGACTGGAGCAGTCGTACCTCGAAGTGGACGCGGTGTTCCAGGCCACGGGCATCGACGCTGTCGCGCCGCCGTTCCGGACGACGCAGCTCAAGCTCGACGACCACGTCGGCGTGCGCGTAGAGATGCTCGGGCGCCGCATCGTGCCGTTTGATGCCCACGACATGAGCCACGCGATCTGGACCCACGCGCAGGACGGTGCGCTGCATCCGTCGTACTACTTTTACGACGAGACCGACGCCGCCGACAACACGATCGCGCGGTACTGCGGCATCCGCGCGCCCCACGGAAACGCGTCGGTCGATCTCCATGGCAAGCACGTGTCACGGCGCTTCATCGAGGCCGACCGTGTCGTCATCACCTGGCGCGCCGTGCTTGAGCCGCAGGTGTACTCGGGCGTGCCGGCGACTGACCTACGGTTCCGCGAGAGCGGCTGGGTCGTGCTCACGCGCGCTGGCGCACCCGGTGCATGCGAAGTACGCATGTTCCGCGTGATCTCTCCGGACGTGCCCGTCGGGGGTGAGCCCACGGCCGACTGGCGAATATACGCGCTCATCGACTTTGTGAGCACGGTTGTCCATGCCCACGGCTCGGTCATGCAGCAACAAGTGGAGAACTATTTACTGGAGAACGCGCTGAAGCGGCAGATGAGTCATGCGAACAACAGCAGCAGCGACGGAAGCAGCAGCCAGCACCATCGAACGCCCGGCATCGCGCCGCATCAGCCGAGCTGATGGGACACAAGAGACTGAGAGAAGCTACACCGACGGTTAACTACATACAGATACATCTTCAATATACTGCACCTCATATGTGGGTCAGGTTACTGTGCATGCGCAGGAGCCCCCAGCATCGATTCCTCCGACTGTTGGCACAAGGGCGTTCCACCACGCTGCCTGACCCATCAGTCCGTCCCAAAAGGTGACGTGACTCTCTGCCCGCAGCTGCGTGCTACAAGTGCATCGATGAGCTCGACGACGAGCAGGCGCTTGAGGCCGCGTTGGTGTTCGTCGACATCCACCTCCACAGCGATGCCACTGACTGGATCTTGGCTGGGTTCCACTACCTGGCGTTTTGCCTGGCGTCCGCCATTCCAAACAAGGCCAATGCGTCTTTGCCATGGGCAGCAACCTCAGGCCCGCGGCGAAGCGCCAGAAAGAAGAGCTCGTGTACCTGCGGTCCCGATTGCTCGGCCTCGCAGTCCACCTCGCGCGTCTCCACAAGCGGAGCCGCCTGGCCGAGTCCGACGACCAAGAGCAGGAAGTCGTGTCGCGCGCTCACTGTGTACAGAGCTCAAGCGTCCACCCAGTGGCCGTCTCCTCAGCGGGTGAGCAGTATCGGGAGGCGCGACTGGTGTTCACGGCCGAGCGGTTCCCCGTGAGCTACGGGCGGTCTTTCGCGAGACCGCGGTCCGCGTGACGGGCTCGGACTTGTTCACCCGAGGAGGATGGGCCTACACCGTCGACAGCAAGCTTCTGCCGTTCGAGTTGAGCTCGATAGCGGCGGCGTCTAGGCAGCACTTAACGAGCGAGGCTTTTGTCGAATGACCTCGCAGAGCTCACAAACGAGCGTACGGCACGCAGAGCGAGTGCCGGTACCAGGAAGAGAACCGTGTCGTGTTCGTGTGGAACATGCCGATCGAGCGGATCCAAGTGCCTGACATACTCATGGGCGATCTAAAGGCGTGCATCCAGCACACGCCATGGAGCGCGCGCACGCGTGGCGAGATTCCAGCCACCGTCGGTTCCACTGCGGCCATGTCACATGCACCCTTTGGAATATGATTTGAGTGCATGCATCGTGTTGAGAAGGGTGGTGGCTCCATCAGGTCCGTGTTGGTCACTAAAGCCAGGGTCGAGCGACAACGAAATCGTCGGCCGCCGAACGTTGGAACAGTTGTTCCGCCCGTGCCGGTGGATCCGCTTTTGTGGCAATCTCGTCCTCGCCAACATTCATTCTGTTGATGGTGACAGAATCGTTGGGCCGAACCAACAAGTCAAACAAGTCGCCACCTTTACGTCAGAACACGCACAGACCAACATGAGCTTCCGTGCGTCAGACGACGAGCAGACGCTCGAGGCCGCGCTCGCGTTCCTCGACGAGTACGACGCCCACGGCACCGATCTCTTCCGCGTCGACGCGGCCGGCGAGCTGCTGGAGCCCGACAACGAGCCGACAACCGCGCCACCATCCAACAAACCCACCGCATCGGGAGATCTCCCCACGACGAATGGACGTGCCGCTGTGGACGCGGCTGAGCCCGTGACTACCGGACCGAAGCGCGTGCGCAAGCGCCAGAAGGACGAGCTGATTTATCTGCCATGCCGCGTCAGCGAGCTCGAGGAACGGCTCTCACGTCTGCAGAAGAAGAGCCGCACGAGCGCCGACGCCGACGCGCCGTTGCCACCATCGCCCGCGCTGTCCAACATGAGCTCGACATCTGGATCCTCCGGCGCCGACGACGAGACACTGCCGCCAACGTTTGCACCACCGCCCACACACCCAACAAACCCAACGCCAACACCAACGCGTCCTCCGTCAGCGCAGCTCGCGGCCGTGTGGGAAAAAGTCGCTGCGCGCCAGTACGAGCAGCGTCAGCAGGCCGAGATCGAGAACGTCAAGCTCAAGGAGATGCTCGAGGAGCAGATCCGCGTCGCGCGCAGTCTCGAGCGCGTGCTGCGGCGACGCGCCAACGGCGATGTGCGTTTTTTTCGTTGGTGGCGTTGGTCGAATTTTTGTTTGTTGTGTGACATACTGACTGTCGCAATTGTTTTCTTCCGGGATGTTTGTAGCTGCTCAACTCGAAAAAGTCCGGCAAGAAGTTCACATGGAACCGCGTGGCCACAAAGGAAGAAGAAGCCACAATCTTCCAGACCATGCTGCAAGAGCTTGAGCAGCAGTACAGAGAGGCGCCGCAGATCTTTTCCCGTGAACGATTTCCGGCAAGCCGCGGCGCGATCTTCCGCGACATCACCGTGCGGATGCCGACCGAAGACCCAGCGAACCAGCCGGGCGAGCACGACATGGGCGACATGTACGTCGACGTCCTCGACAGCAAGATCCTGCCGTTCGATTTGCAGTCGACGGCCGCGGCGTTCTGGCAGCACATGACGCGCGGCCACTCGGCCATGAAGTCGCTATTCCGCGAGGTGTTTGAGCTCACGGACGACACGATGGCGCGAAGCTTTGGCGTCGAGATCAACGCGGGCCCGATGCGCGGCGAGTTCCGCGGCAAGCAGTGCGTGCGCCGGTACCAGGAAGAGAATCGCACGGTGATTGTGTGGAGTATGCTGGCCGAGCCGCTCGAGATCTCGGGCATGTTCATGGGCGGCCTGTTGATGCGGCAAAAGGTCTGGCTCGAGCTCACGCCGTCCAGCGAGGACCCGAACCAAGCGACGCAGGTGCGTGCGCGGTACATGATAACGCCTGACGTATACGACGACGATGCGACCGATCAAGAGCGCAAGGTCGGCGCGGTCACTGACTTTGTGATCCACTCGACCCACGGTATGTTGAACTCGAGCCATCAGATGATCGAGAACATTCTCGTGCAGTCCATGCTGCAGATAAGCGCAGCCTGAGCTCAATGACGAACGGGGAAGGTGTCGTGAGTCTTGTCAAGGGACAGGATCGCCTCAATGCAGCGTTTGCGAGCGACCGTTCGAGAAGCGAAGGTCCGATTGGGCCGCTGCAGCGTGGATCTGTTGGGCAAGTAGATTGCGTTTCCGACTGATGGAATAGGTTCTACGATCACATCGATATTACTGGAGTAGACACGGGACAGTACGCAACTATAGATCGTTCAGGCGAACAACGTTCGACACCGCGACTCGTACTTGACGAGCGCGAGAAGCGTGTGCACTGGGACAAGTTAGTACGCGTTCTGCTTGGCGTCGTTTGTGGAAGAAGCGGCGGCCGGAACGGGAGCAGGA
>JAADXJ010000767.1:0-14782 GCA_023337735.1 Pythium biforme
CACGTCCGCGCGTCGCCGGCTTCGCTCTCGCAGATCCAACCGGAGCCGCCGATTGTGGACTCGCGTGCGTTTGACCAAGTGTTCTCGTGGCATCTGGAGGTCGCAGCCGCGACGGTAGTGAGAGACTAACCCCGAATGAACGAAGTGGAAAGACGCTGTCTCGGCGTGTTTGTGGTCGCTGAGGGTAGAAAGAAACTGGCGTCCAACAAGTCCCTCTGCGTCGGTCGGTAGTCGCGCGCGCCAGGAGCACGTTGAAGTGGATCGACTCCTGATTTCATCCAATCAGATGCGGTGCCGTGTGGGATCCATAGTCCTTCTGGATTTCCCAACGCCCGCTTTGACTCGATGGCGTGGGGGCTACTGCGCGTCGCGGTCGCTGTTGCGTCGCTGCTACTCGCACTCGCGCTTGTCGTCACTGCCGCCACCAACACGATCGTCATGTCGCTCCCGCCGTGGGCATTGACGCTCAACGCCGCCGCCGCCGCCGGTACAAACGCACCAGCTCCCGCACGTCAACCGCCGCCCCAGTCGGCGCACTCTACCGTCGACGAACAAGACGATTTACTTTCCTGGGTGAGCCGTACGCGCGACCCCCACAACGACGGATTCTCCCAACCCACGAGACACAGCCATGACGACGTCTTCCTGATTGTCGGCGTCAAGACCAGCGTAGCCCACGGCTTTGCACGACGCCAAGCTATCCGACAGACCTGGGCGAGCACAAGGTTTGTGCCCGATGGGGTCCGGGTCGTGTTCCTCGGGTGCAAGCCGGATCTCTCGATGTACGCCAACGATCACCAACAACGTCTCCAGGACGCCATCGCCCTCGAGCAGCGTCTCTACGGAGATCTACTTACAAATGAGCTACTTGAGTGCCAAGACTCGTTCGCGGGGCTGTCCGACAAAGTCAAAGCGTTTTTCCACTGGGCCGCGACAACGCACGCGGCACTAGTGTTCGCGATGGTCGCTGACGACGATAGTTACTTGTGCCTCGACCGTCTCGTCGCCCTTTTAAGACACCCGTCGACGCCCTCGCGGCGCTTCTACGCCGGGAACGCGGCGTGCGACTACTGTCGGGAGCTTGGCGCCGCCCACCGAGACCCGCGCGACAAGTACTACATCCCGCGCGGCCTCTACCCGATGTATATGCTGCCGCCATACCTGTCGGGCCAGCACACGGTCGTGTCGCGCGATCTCGTGCACTTTATCTCGCGCAACTTCAACGATCTCCGAGGTCTCGGCGCGCTGGACGACGTCACGCTGGGACTATGGTTGTTTGCGACGCTGCGTGTCGAGCGCACGTGGCTCAGTGAGTTTCAAAGTCTTCGGTACTACGTATCGTGCAATCACGACCGCCTCGTCTCGCTCGCAGATCTCTCGGTCTTTGCGACGCGGCTCATCCACGACAATCTCGTGCATGGGAAGCGGATGTGTGTCGGATTTGATAGGGCGAAGTGGCTCAAGCAGCCGCGCGCGATCGCAAGTAGCACGAGTGACCAAAACCGTGCTGCCACTTTCACGTGGGAGCTCCAGTACGATACGGCGCTACACCAAGTCCGCATCGCGGTCCAAGTCTTCGTGCGCGCCGTGTCGGTGGATTTTGTCTACGTGCCGTCTCACGCGTCAGCAGAAGAAGGGCTCTGTGGGCGCGCAGCGACGCTGCTCCAAGAAAAGCACTATCTGAGCGCTGGGGACGATCTGTGTGCGCGACTCTGCGACACGATCCTGCTAGGGCTGGACGAGACCACGCGAGTCAATCCTGCGCTTGCACCATTCGTGGCGATTGCGCAGCACAACATCAGGCGGCTCCAGTTGGATGATGGTATTGACAAAGCTGCGTCGATCAAGGCAAGTACGCTTCGTGTGGCTCCTACGCCAGTCAAAAGAGACGTTTTCACGGCTGCGCTCTTTCCAAGTGCGCGTGGTTATCGCGTGTTGATCGAGTGTCTGCTCGTTCGGCTTAACCCCGAGATGCGCGTGCTCGTGTGGGACGAAACGGACGCTCCCAGTCGATACAAACTGGTAGATATCGTTGTGACCACAACAGAAGAGTCGTTGACTGTTCTGGGCGCTGCTATCGTTCGTGCAAAGGCTGCCGTGTTCGTCACAGACGAGCCTTCATCCCTGCAACTCCCAATGGCATTCGCTGATTCAGGTGTCGTCCGTTTCAAACCGTCTCACATCGATGGAATGGTCTCAAGCAAGACGCTTTATGTCCCACGAGCCTCACGAACCTTCGTGCGCACCATGCAATACACACCGACGATGTTACTCCACCCACAACGCGACAATAGCTCAAGTGCAGTCGAACGTCGAGGACTTCGAGTCATCCCAAGCTGCCACCGACCGGACGCGGTCCAAGATCTCTCCGCGTTGTTGCTCGGGCTACTGAAGGCTCATATCGATCTGAATCCCGATGTTGCGTACGCGTACTGCGCAGGTGTTCGACAGTCACGATTCCATTTCGACGACACAGTCGAGGCGTTGCGAGGAGCCAAATTTGCGATCGTCGCTCAAGAAGATGGCGACGATGGCAGCAGTGGTCTCGTGATGGCGTTTCTGGCAGGGGTGATCCCGATTTACATCGGCAGCTCTTCCGACGCTTCCGAGGAGAGAAGTCAGCTGTTCAATCCCGGCGCCTTTGTTGACTGCCGACCGAGTGCTATCGCCGAAGAGTGTGCTCATCGGGTCTTGCAAGTGCAGGCGTCGGCGACACTATATGAGACAATGCGCAGCGAACCACCCATCACGGATTTGCGAGCGTTCGAAGAAGCCTTCTCGTGGCACCCAGCGGCTGTGGAGACAATCGTGGCGCAGGGGCTATGAGAACGAGTGCGCGACTACAAAGGCTGTTTAGATAGAGTGAGAACGCACGCCCCCCAAACCCGGTGCCAGCGTCAACTGTCGTTTTAGGGCGAGACGCCCTCCCCAGTCTCAGTCATGTCGCCGGATGATGACAGTGACTGGATCAAATGACACGCGACATTTTCTTCCAATCAGATCGGTCGCCGTTTGTCAGATCCATTTTCCTTCGACGGATTTGGCGCTGCCAGCGCCAACACACAAAGGCCACGTGCCTATCTACAACCGGCGGTCATGCCACTGATATCCGGACGCCTGCGTGTGACGGCAGTCGTCGCCTGTGCGGCACTGCTACTGCTGCTCACTCCCAGAGGCGTCCGTCCCCCTTACGCGAGTGCCAGCGAACTCGCCATCTCGCTGCCGTTGTGGGCCATTGAACTCAATGACAACGCGCTCACCAAGCAGCTCCCGGAACAAGACGCCAACGACGAAAAAGAGGACGATCTGCTCGCGTGGGCGCATCGCCGCCGCCGCTTCTATAACCACGGCCCTCCACCGCCACGCACACTGAATCCTCACAACGACGCCGACGTCTTCCTGCTCATTGGCGCCCGCACCAGTGTGGTCCACGGCTTTGCACGACGCCAGGCGATTCGACAGACCTGGGCGAGCACAAGGTTTGTGCCCGATGGGGTCCGGGTTGTGTTCCTCGGGTGCAAGCCGGATCTCTCGATGTACGCAGACGATCACCAACAGCGTCTCCAGGACGCCATCGCCCTCGAACGGCGTCTCTACGGAGATCTACTTACAAATGAGCTACTTGAGTGCCAAGACTCGTTCGCGGGGCTCTCTGATAAAGTCCGCGCGTTTTTTCACTGGGCCGCAAACGTGTCTTTTTCGAAACTCGCGTTCGCGATGACCATCGACGACGACAATTACCTGCGGCTCGACATATTGGTCGCGTTGTTACGTGATCCGTCGGTACCCTCGCGACGGTTTTACGGCGGGAACGCAGCGTGTGACGACTGCCGCGATCTCGGGCCAGCTGTTCGAGACCCTCGCGACAAGTACTATCTCCCGCGTGATAACTACCCGATGGAGCAACTGCCGCCGTACCTGTCGGGTCAACACATCATCCTGTCGCGGGATTTGGTGCACTTTCTCGCTCGCAATTTCCAGGATCTGCGCGGACTCGGCACACTGGACGACCTCACGATCGGACTCTGGTTATTCAGCTTGCTGCGCGTTCAGCCAGTGTATATGAGCCACTTCCAGGGAATGCGACATTTCCGATCGTGTCGCGACGACGATCTCATCTCGCTGGGAGATCTTTCGGTTTTCGCGACGCGACTCATGCACAAGAACCTTTTGCAACGCCGGCGGCTCTGTGAGGGCTTTGAACTCGCAACGTGGATCAAACAACCACGGGCAATCGCGAGTACTACGAGCGGTCAGAGCAGTGCCGCGACTATCACGTGGAAGCTTCAGTACGATACAACAAAGAACCAAGTCCGCATCGCGGTTCAAGTCTTTGTGCGTGCCGTGTCGGTCGACTTTGTGTACATACCATCTCAGGCGTCCGCGGAAGAAGGGCTATGTGGCCGCGCGGTGGCGCTGCTCCAAAAAAAGCACTATCTGACAGCTGGGGACGATCTGTGTGCTCGGCTCATCCACACCATCCTGCCAGCGCTGGGCGAAACTACACGGGATAATCCTGCACTCGCGCAGTTTGTGGCAGTGGCGCAGCACAATATGAGACGCCTCCAGATCGACGACGAGATGCGTGCGGCCGAAAGACCGGTATTCACTGCAGTGCTCTCGACGCGAGCGAGCGTGGTGCGTGGTCTGATCGAGTGTCTGCTCGTGGAGATTCACCCGGAAGAGCGTGTGCTTGTCTGGGAAGAGAAAGAACTTTCTAACTACCACCGGCCCATCGATGTATTTGTCTTGACGGCACTGGACAGGTTCAATGTCTGTCGGGGTGCCCGCGTCGTGATCCTAATCGACGGGCCATCGCCTTCGCTGATACAAGTGGCGGTGGAAGATCCACGTGTTGTGATCTTCAGTTCAAAGCAGCGAAGTGAAAACGACTTGTCCAGGTCATTTTATATCCCACCAATCTCCCGCGCATTCGCGCGCACCATCCAGCACACGCCAATGATGTTGCTCCATGCTCGACACGACGATAGCGCAAGTACAATCGAGCGACGAGGCCTTCGCGTGCTCTTGAGCTGCCAGCAAACGGATCCAAACTTACCAACGTTCCTTCACCTGCTGCAGGGAACGATCGATATCGACCACGTCACTGTATGTGCCTCCGATACTGGTTTCTATTTAGATAGTGGCGTTGACATGGTTGGCGGTGCCAAGTTCGTGGTCGTCACACAGACCGAGGAAGACGACGGCAGCGATCGAGTGGCAATGGCGTTTCTCGCGGGTGCGATCCCCATTTACATCCGTCTCTCTCAGGATTTACAGCTTTTCGATCCCGGATCGTTTCTTGACTGTCGAACCAGTGCCACCGTGGAAGACTGTGCCCACCGCGTGCTACAAGTCTGCGCGTCGTCGACACTAAACGACGAAATGCGTCGTACGCCGCCGATTACGGATGTACACGCGTTTGAAGAGGCATTCTCGTGGTATCCAGGGATTGTGGCTGAGCGTCGGACTCGGGAACCGCCCACGAGGGCAGCGAGAATGATTGAGCGGCTGCAATCGCTTCTTGGATAGACGTTTTACGCTGTGCAAACTGCCTAACGGTTCGTCGATTCACGTAACGTTAAGTAGGTTCTCAGATGCCAGTCTGCGGCTATTGATTCTGCCGAATCAACTGCTCCTCTTGTCGAGTGGCCGCGCATACCCCTAATGGCCCAGTCGCATGTTTCGAGTCTACGCGTCTCCCGCTTTGCACGCGCACGTGCGTCAACAGCCATTGATCACGGTGCTGCGAGTGTTTGACGAAGCTTTCTCTTGGCCTCAGGAGGTCCTAGCAGCGATGGCTACGAGAGACGAACCCGCTGGCGCCACGCCAGTGAGCGTTCGGCGGCGGCGGGGCATGGACCAAATCACGATCGAGAAGCGACCACTTTCGCGATATGATCACATGAATTATAGTTCTCTGTTTTCTGGTTAGCGAGTCGATCTTTGTGACAGTCCGCCTGTCAAGCTTGGTAAGTTGAAGTGGGTCGACTGGTCAACTCACTCGCTGACGGGAAGAATAGACACTGTAGTATTAACAAGTGCGCATCATCCCGCGCCATTGACCATACGTCAACCTGATCTCGCTTAGACTATTGATCATGTCGCGCAGGCGCTCGGCCTGATCCAAACTCTCCAAATCTCTTCTGGTGTGCTACGCTCGTAGTCCCCCTAGCACGTCCGGATGCCACGAAAACACTTCGTAGAACGCCGTCTCGATCTCCGCAGGCTGTCCACTACGCACGGCCTCGTATAACGCCAACGCGATCCACTTTCTTGACGTACTCTCCACAGTCTCGCAGTGACGCAACGCGACCACAGCTGATGAAGGCATTGGGGTTACAGAACCGGGAGGTAGTCGTGTCGTCGCCGTCGTAGAGGGAGACACTGCCCGCGAGAAACGCCACGACGATCGTTCCACCGATATAGCCTGGTGTGCTTTAGCCGGCTTTAAACGCCAGCACAAACTTGGCTTGTGCGTATCGGATGACCTCGCCATCCGAGGCGAAGACGGCCTCCGAAGTGGAGTCGCTGCGAGCGGGCTGTTCCTTCACGGTAGAAGAGCGGTTTCCACTACAGTCGTTCATTGTTGAGATGCCGTGGATCTCGGCCGGTAGCGACGGCGCGCGAGGATTGTAGTGCGGTGCAGCAAGTCGCTCGCTGGGGAGAAGAGTGGAGTGCGTTTCTTCGTGGTCTGGGGAGCGCCATAGGGCTGTGGACTAACATTGTCGCTGAAGACTATCGAAGCGAATGGTGCGTATTGCCGCGCCGGCCTGTGTGTCTTCTGTCGCTGGACACCGTCGGGGACTTTAGTAAATGTGATCCACACCACACCGTGGTCGGATACGAGGACAGCTAAAGGTGTTGACCCGAGATCGAGTACACGGCTTCTTGCAGGCAGCTTCGGCAGGTTCTCGAGCGCTTGTGCGCTGGTCACAGCAAACGTAGTAGCCAACCGGTCATTCGCGTTCCCATATGTTCCTTCGACCACCACAAAGACCTGGAAGTCGGGGTACATCTCGCTCACGAGGCTGTCAATGAACGCTCGCCATCGAACGGCGCTGGCCGCGAGCCAGATAATCACTTCCGCGGAGAACCGTGTGACCGGCCGCAGGTTGGTTCACTTGGATGCTACACAACACCGTCTTTTGAACATACAATCACGCCACCGTATCCCTAGACCAACGACTGCGTCTTTTACATAGCACATGCGACACTGTGAGGACGACGATGTCGAACTCATCGGCGTGAAGACCAGCGAGGGTCACGCAAGCACACGCCAGGCCTCCAGCTAAGTTAATGGAGGGATTTGTCAGGACTCGCGCCTGCCCGTCCACAAAAAGCCAGCGGAGCAAGTTGAAGTGAGAGATCCGATGTTTTCATCCAATCAGATCGGTCACTGCGGGTCTGAGCCACTTTCCTTCGACGGATTTGACATTTCCGAGACCACGCCACGAGCCGACATGCCCAGCGACGGGCGCGTGCGCGTGACGGCCACTGCCGCGCTGTTGCTTGCGCTGGCATCCATCGGTTCCTTTGGCGACAACGCCAGCGCCAGCGAAATGGCCATCTCCCTGCCGCCGTGGGCTGTTGAACTCAACGCCGCCGCGGACAATTCACTGGCCACTCAGCTCCCGGAATGGCGCAGTGAAGACCAAGAGGACGATTTGCTCACTTGGGCGCAGCGCCGCCACGACCATGGCTCCGCACCACCACGGCCATTGCATCCTCGCAGCGAAGCCGATGTCTTTCTGGTCGTCGGCGCCAAGACCAGCGTCCTGCACGGCTTCGACAGACGGCAAGCGATCCGACAGACCTGGGCGAGCGCCGCGGCCGTGCCACAAGGCGTCCAAGTCGTATTCCTCGGGTGCGAACCCGATCTTTCCGTCTATTCAGAGGACCACAAGCAGCGCCTTCAACAATCCATCGCGCTCGAGAGACATGTCTTTGGTGATCTACTCACGAGCGAGCTGCTGGATTGCCACGATTCGTACAAAGGACTTTCCGACAAAGTCCGCGCGTTCTTCCACTGGCTCACGACGCGCACGTATTCGAAGCTCGCGTTTGCGATGGTCATGGACGACGATGCGTATACACGGCTCGACCTCTTGGTCGCCTTTCTCCGGCGCCCGTCGACGCCCTCACGACGCTTCTATGCGGGGAACTCGGCGTGCGACTGGTGTCGAGGGCTTGGGCCAGCCCACCGCGACCCGCGCGACAAGTACTACATCTCACACGATGAGTACCCAATGGCTTGGCTGCCGCCGTACCTGTCGGGCGAGCACTTTGTGCTATCGCGGGATCTCGTGCTGTTTCTCGGACGCAACCTCCGCGATTTGCGCGGGTTTGGCACGATGGATGACGTCGCGATCGGGCTCTGGTTGTTCAGCTTGTTGCGCGTGCAGCCGACATATCTGACAGAGTTCCAGGGGATGCGCGCCTTCGAATCGTGTCGCGACCACGACCTCATCTCGCTCGCGGAGCTGTCGGTCTTTGCGACGCGAATCATCCACGACAACCTCACACGCGGGAAGTCGATGTGCGGCGGCTTTGAACTCGCCACGTGGCTCAAACAAAAGCGCACGATCGCGAGCAGTACGAGTGACCAGAGTGCCACCACTTTGACTTGGGAGCTTCAGTACAATACGACACAGAACCAACTCCGCGTCGCGGTTCAAGTCGTTGTGGGCTCCGTATCGGTGGATTTTGTGTACGTGCCGTCCGCAACGTCGGCAGAACACGGGCTCTGTGGGCGCGCGGTGGCTCTGCTTCAGAGAAAGCACTACTTGACAGCAGGAGACGATCTGTGTGCACGTTTCGGCCACTCGATCCTACCGGCACTGGACGAAAGCGCGCGAGATAATCCCGCGCTCGCGCCGTTCGTGGCGGTGGCACTGCACAACATGCGACGGCTTCAGCTCGACGACGCGATCGGTGAGATCGAACGACCGGTCTTTACGGCCGTGCTGTCGGCGCGTGCGAGTGTGTTTCGAGTGTTGATCGAGTGTCTGCTCGTAGAGCTTCACCCCGACAAACGCGTGCTTGTCTGGGAGGAGATAGAACGTCCCAATCGACACCGTCGCGTTGATGTCGTTATCCTGACGAGATGGGATAGGGCAAGTATCCTTCGCGGCGCACTTGCACATGCGGGTGCTATGTTCCTCCTCGACGAGCCCTTGTCGTCACCGCCTATTGACACGGCTGTGGCACACCCACATGTCGTGGTCTTCGCCTCGAAGGAACTCGACGCAACCGACTCCGCTACCACCAAGACGCTCTACGTCCCACTGGTCACTCGTGCGTTCGCCCGCACCATGCAGTACACGCCGATGATGTTGCTCCATGCTCGCGACCACGATCGCGCAAGTGGGATCGAGCGGCGAGGTCTTCGCGTCCTCTCGGGCTGCGAGCAAACTGATGCATCGACACTCGCGGGGTTGCTAGATCTGCTGCGAGGAGGAATCGATGTCGACCACGTCGCGGCGTGTGCCTCCGACCCAAAGTGGTTTGATGAACAGACGCGGTCGGGATTCTATATCGACAATGGCATCGAGATGCTGCGCGGTGCCAAGTTTGTGGTCGTCACGCAGACGGTGGAAGACGACGGTAGTGATCGACTTGCGATGGCGTTTCTCGCGGGTACGATCCCCATTTACCTCGGCCACTCCCGCCGTTCCGACACGAGACCGCCACTGTTTCATCCCGAGTCGTTCATCGATTGTCGCTCCAGTGCCAATGTAGACGACTGTGCCCACCACGTAAAGCGAGTGCACGCGTCATCAGCGCTGTACGAGCAAATGCGTCTTGAGCCGCCGATCAAGGATTCACGAGCGTTTGAGGAGACCTTTTCGTGGTACCCGGGGGTCGTGGCTGATATGCAGACGCGGGGACAATCGCCCACAGGGTCGACGAGAATGAGTGAGCGGCTCCACTTGCTTCTTGTTTAGAAAGCTATTAGCGAATCCAATTCAATTGGCTACGTCCTATGCCGATCATACCGCTGGCTGTCACAGCAACAGCTCTTTCAGTTGGGCGGCCACCGAAATCCGTAGCGGTTGTGTGTCTGTCTCCGCCAAGTCAGCGACCGACGGGTGCCAGGAAAAGAACTCATAAAACGCCGTGCGGTTCTTCACGGGCGCTGCTGCACGCATCGATTCATATTCCGACGGTGAATTGTGGATTTCGCGGACCCGGTCGGCACATGCCTGTAGCGTCACGAACATACCGCAATCGATAAACGCGTCCCGGTTGAAGAGCCGCGAGACGCTCTCGGAATGGCCGTAATAAATGGGCACGGCGCCCGCGAGCATTGCGGTCACGATTTTCTCGGTCACATAACCGGGCGCTGTAAACGTGTTTTCGAACGCGATTACAAACTTGTACTGGCGGTAGACGTCGACAGCGTCGTCGGCGTAAAACAGCGAGTGGCGACCGACGAGTCGGCTCTCGTCGGGCACGCGGCTCGCGCCTTGGCAGTAGCCCAGTGCGTCCGCTTGGTCGATCGCGTTGACGAGCTCGAACATGTGCTGGCGAATGACAGCTCCACAGTTCGAGTACATGTACGCACAGAACCGTCGCTCGCTAGTACTAGCTTCCACCGGAGGCCACGGCTGGAGAAGCTGTGTTGGTGTGTGGCGAACCATTTCGCCAAACGCAGCGGACGCGTACGGCAGGTAGACGTGCTTGGTGTGGCGCGGCGTCTCGACCGTCGAGAGCAGCGTCACTTGCGGGTGGAGCTGCTGCGGGCGATAGGACTCGCCCGAGATCATAAGAAGGTGGCTTGTGGGGCCGTACTTGTTCACAAAGGCAACTCCGCTTGGTGGCAGAAGCGACTGAGCGCTCTCGCTTGCGGCTCGCATGCCTTCGTCCAAAACGGAAAACACGAAAACGTCAGGCGGCGGCGCGTGTGACGGCAGGTGCGCTTCGTTGAGTACGGCGACACGGTGCGTTTGGTAGAGACGACTAAACAAACATTCGAGCACGACGCGCGAGTAACTGGACTGCGGTGACAAGACGACGGTCCACACGGGAGACGCGACGCCAGTGGCTTCGTCGGCTTCGGAACGCGCGAGATTGTGGCGCGCGATCTCAAGTTTCGCGCGCAGCGAGGGCACCTTGGTGTATTGGTCTGTGATGAAGTGCTGCAGTAGCCGACGGTGACGTGCGCACATAGAAGGGCTGAGCACGAGCGAAAACCGTCTACGTAGCAGCTCGAGCAGTTGGCCACAGAACACAGCATCGTACGAGCCCGCGGAAGGCACATAGATGATCGACGCTCGCTGGCCTTGAACCACAGCATCCACTTGAACGTGCAGCGACACCGAGGCCGGGTCGTGCTGGATGTCCCAGTCGAAACGCACGCTTTTTTCGATTTCACTTGTGTCATGAACTGATTCCACGGGCGCGTCTGCCGACTCGACCTTGCGCCAGGTCTCGATTGAGAACTCGTCACAGAACGCTCGTCGAGCGAGGATGTTGGCATGGATCTGGTGGATACCAAACTGCGACAGACCGGCGTATGAGACAAGATCTTGAGCGCACGGTGCGTGTTGCAGCACTTGGAAACTGTCGAGAAACGTCGGATGCACTTGGAGCGCGAGCATCCATAGTGCCATCGTCACGTCGTCGAGTCCGTCAAGTCCTTGCAGGTCCTCTCGATTGCGCGCAATAAACTCGACCATGTCGCGAGACAAGATGTAGTGCGCGCCCGAGACAAATGGCGGCAGCTCTGTCATGGGGTACGCGTCGTACGGCACATAAAATCGGCTGTGCGGGTCTCGCTCGGGCGCGTTCGGCGTGCGCTGCTCTTCCGTGGCCGCGTTACCCGCGAATAGTCGTTCGCGTGGCAGGCTATCGGCCTGTAGAAGCGCCGTCAGCGAATCCACGCGCACGTACACGTCGTCATCCGTCATCATGACGTACGCTGGAGAGGGAGCTGCCGTCTGCGCCGTGTGGACACTGTCCGCGAAATGCATAAATTCGATGGTCTTGCCCACGAGGCCGGCGACCGAGTCTTCGCACCGCAGCTCGTGGGTCAGTAGGTCTTGGTACGTAGCCTTCTCGAGCGCGATGGTCTCGAGTGCGCTCGTGCGGTCGGTGTCGGACAGCGCCGAGAGGTCGGGCGAGCAACCTACAAACCACACGCGCACGCCCAGCGCGCGCGTGGTCTGCGTAGCGCCCCACGTGTCGCGAATCGCCTCACGCGCCGCTGCACCGCGCAATACGTTGGTCTTGACACCGATGACTAGGTAGATATCCAATTGGTGGCCATTGCCTTGGAGAGTGTCGTTGTGGGGCGTGTGGAAGGAGAGATCTTGGTTGCGGTTCGTGGCCCACTGGTTTTCGTTGATGCGGCGGGCCGTTGCGTCCGACGCCAGGGCAATCGTCACGCGATCACCATCGACCGCAGTGATGCCCACAAGCGCGTGGAGCGCCCACGAAGCAGCCAGTAGCCACGCAGCGACCGTGAGGCGCATGACGCTTGCAAGTGGAAGTGGATGACCAGATCCATGGATCGAAAATGTGGAAAGATTCGCAAAGAGATCCAAATGTTGATTGGATGAAAACCATATTGTAGAACCTATGATTGGTGAATAATGTGTTCAAGAGCCGCCTGTTCACAAGTCGCAGAGTGGGTCATTCTTTGGTCGGTCCAAGGCAATCAATCGATGAGGTTGGTGCGCATGGCGCTCGCGTGGCTGGTGGCGCTTGTCGCGACGGCGTTCAGTACAGTGACCGCGCGCGCCGCTCAACACGCCGTGCCGGTCTCCCATGTCCACCCAGTACACGTCACCAGTGACGCGCGTTCTCTCGGAGCGTATCGCGTGTCACCATCGACAACGCCGGCGGCGACGGCGCCATCTTCCTCACAGTCTCCGCAGCTTCCCAGCACGACCGAGCTACTCATCGGCGTCAAGTCAACAGCTGTTGGCGGCTTCGAGAACCGGCAGACGATCCGACAAACGTGGGCGAATCCGGCGCACCGGCCAGTCGGTGTCTCTGTGGTCTTTCTCGGATGTGAACCGGACTGGACGTCGCTGGAAGACCCGACCACATCGCGGCGCACACTAGAAAACGAAAAGGCCGAGTACGGAGACCTGCTGACCCACGAGCTCCACTGTGTGGACTCGTACGAGACCCTCGTGGAGAAAGTCAAGGGTTTCTTCCACTGGGTCCATGCAACGCCGGAAGCCCCCGCACTACTTGCTTATGTGATGGTCACGGACGACGACGTCTACATCGATGTACAGGCACTGATGGCGCTATTGTTCAACGTGGAGCCACCGACTGTGGCTAGGAAGCACTTTTATGGTGGTCAAGTCCTCCAAAAGCAGTTCGACATAGTTGTCCGCCCGTTGCGCGACCCACACGAGCGAAATCATCTGCCTGTCGAGGCGTACCCGCTCAGTGAGAAGCCCCACTTCGCGACCGGCGCGCATTACCTGCTCTCAATGGACCTCGCGTGCTTCCTGGGCCGCAATAGCAAGTATCTTGAAGGTGTTGGCACGCTGGAGGATGTCAGTATCGGCCTTTGGCTATCGTCGCTCTTGGGCGTTCACCCAGTCTACATGCCGCACTTTGACAACGTACGGTTTACGTTTTGTCACGCCGCGCTCGTCGCATACGCCGATCTCTCCCAACTTGCCATGCGTCGCATGCACGATAATCGTGTCCACAACCGAAGCCTCTGTGACGGCTTCAACGCGGCAGAATGGGACAAGCGCGATCGCCGTCTCAAGGCCCAGCTCCCGCAATCGTATCTAACCGGAGGTCTTCGAATCAGCCGACGACTAAGCTACCATTGGGATCTCCAGTTCGACAAGATCTCTTGCGTGTTTCAGATAGTGACGACCATCTCCACCGAGGATCAAGGTGCGAACGAGACGGTCGTCGCCGTCTACACACCGGCGAAAGACAGCTTTGATTCGTACTGCCGCTACTTGCTCGACGTGGCGCAGCGCAAGATGCCGACGACGGAAGTGTCTCAAGTGTTTTGCCTCGACCATCGCGCCCACTTGTCAACTTTCATGGCCTCGGCTGCTTCGTCGCGTCCTAATCTCAAGCACGTGTACGCTCTGGCGCAAACGAACATCCAAGAAGATGCGGACAGCCTCGCGGTCTTTGTCCAACTCGCTCCGGACATGTCCAAATCAAGGACATTGGTAGAATGCCTCATGGCTGCTGCGTTCACAGGCGTCCACGTCGCCGTGCTGGATCGGGAAGACCACGCGGCCCGGTACAGCTCCATTTCTCCAGATGTGGTCGTTGCTACCGTGGCGGCAGCGAACGTCACTGTCGGGAACAGAGATACTCAAGCCGTGCCCAGAATGCTCGTATTTCGAAGCCCAGAAGACGGCACTCAGCGTCACCATCGCCCACGATGTCGCTATGAGATCTCGCAAAGCTCAATTGGGATATCGTCTTTCCACGAGGCTTCACCCTGCCACGCACGCCACCTGTACATTCCGATCGCCTCCCAATCATTTGCGAGACGCTACGCGCATTCACCCGTGGCGCTCCTACAAGCAGCTCCATCTTCTACGAAACAACGCGACCGATCTGTGCTCCTGAGCTGCCTTCACTCCCGATTCGCCGTCGCGTCCGCAGCTGCCGAGGTGCTTCGTCGGGCTCTCGAGGACGTGTACTTCACAGTCGACGCTCCCATCTGTGACTCGAACCATTCCAACTCCACACTCGATGAGGAAGTCGTACGCTTCTCGCAGTACAAGTTTGTCGTGGTCATCGAAGATCGTTTGGCAGTGCCCGGCCACGCGTCGCACCA
>JAADXJ010000768.1:0-14774 GCA_023337735.1 Pythium biforme
CGCGACCAGCCAGTCGGTCACGGGGTGCTGCAGCGCGTCGCGGCAGTCGAGCATGCCACTGTTCGATGCTGGGTCCTGGTGCAGCACGCTGTGGTGGATGAGCATGCTGCGCACGGCATTGAGATTGCCCGTTGCCGCCATCGCCCTCGGCGGCTCTCCAGCAATCGAGCACCACGGCGTGGTCCAAGCAGCCAACGCTAGAGACGGCGGCGCACGGCGCGTCACCGTCCAGCAGCCAGTGCGTGAGAGAGGCGAAGCCAGCGTCGCCATGCTCCAGCGCCGCGACCACGAGGCGCGAGACAGCCGCAGGCTCGAGGTAGCCGAGCACGCAGCCCAGCGCCCAACCGTAGCGTACACAGTCGCGCAGCAAGTGCGTGAGGGCGGCGGCCGTCGCCATGGTGGTTCAATCTGCTCGGATGACCCACAGGGTTGTGTCGTGTCACTCAACTGGATGTTTCTACCCAGCCTGGCAGATCGCTCACAGAACAAGGAGAGCCACATCGACCAGCTTGGCGATGTGAAGCTCGTGCCGCCACGGGGGACACGGCGAGTATGTACGGCGTAGTATTGAACCACCTGAACGCAACGTTCTGGGCGTCTGGTGGGCGCCGACCGGGAGCTGACAAGTGACGTCCACATGTCTATGTACTCTAAATAATCGAGCGGCGATGTTGTAACCGGCCCGGTGACGGGGTTCGTCCTGAGCGTGACGATGGTAGTAAAGCTCGTGGCGATAGGCTGGAGAGCGAGGGACCGACCGTCTCTTGCGGTGTCGTCTTTGTTGCCTGGTCGTGTCCACCACCAGCGATCGACGGCGTCATGGCTCGAGCCCAGGCATCATCCGTGCGGTTGAGAAGCTTCTCCAAATCGTCTTCGGTTGGGTAATCCTTGTTTTCATCGACAGGCTTGACTTGACCATTACTAGTTTGAACCGAGCCAGGACGCTGCTCCGAAGTACCGGTACTGTCTGGAGGCTGGTCTTTGGGAACGTCTGGAAGCGAAGGCGGTTGAGCTCCATGATGTAAACTCAATCGCTGCGATGGCATAATTTCTTGGAGTGGCCCCGGTGGCGTGTCTGGGATTGGGGTTGCATCAGTGGTGATGCCCGTCGTGCTGCTCCAGTTAGTGTCAAATAATGACCTTCTCACCGACGACTGCTTGGCCAGCGTTCGCGGAGCACCATGCAAGTGGACGAATCCGTTGGGCACGATGATTTGGAGGAGCGGGCGAAAAGAGGCGTAGCACTCGTCCGATGTACGCGTAACAAAAAACCTGTCGAGCACCGCGCGGGTCTTCTTCATCTGTCGTCGACCCATCGTTTCCGTCGTTGGCTGATCACAAAGAAACCGCTCTTCATTGACTGCGTCGATGAGCATCTGCCCCCAGCGGATCTCCGTCGTGCGAATATTCGCTGCAAGCGCAACTTGCTTCATATTACAAGACGCGCGGTCCGCGAGCTTCAGGGCGAGTTGGTATGTCGGATGTGCGTGGAGCACGTCGAGCAAGGCTTCTGCGCTTAGTGACAATAGGTCACACGCACGCATAGTGTTCACCGTAAATGCACTCACAGAGTAACCGAGAAGACCAGCCTCCCCAAAGTAGTCGCCTTTGACAAACGAGAGCTGCCCGAGGACCGCGGGATGCGAGCGACTAGCCGACCGCAGGTGTCCACGCACGACAAAATACATGGCCTTGGATATGCTGCCCTCGACAAGCACGCGCTCGTCACGAGGGTACCCCTCAAATTTGAGACGCTGTGCGAGCCCTTGTGTGAGAATGTCGAGACTGGCAGCTTGTTGGGCCTCGCTCGCGCTGCCTCGACCAAGCGGGCGAAACACGGTGTTGGTGAAAGCCATCAATGGGTTGTGCGCAATGGTCAGAACCGACTCCATACGGACACTTGCTGGTACTTCCTCGAGAAGGGATTGATAGTCGACGCCGCGATGCGATGACCAGAGCGATGACAGAAATGCTTGTGTACGGGCTCTCAATTCGCCGTGGATCTTCCAACGACCAAGGTAGAGTTCGACTGCAATGTGATTCTTGCGATACTCAACCTCGTTCCCGATGTAGGAAATGAACAGGCTTGCGATCTCACCGAGCATGAACGCCATAACCAACAACCCGATGAAGCATGTCACGATGGTGAACACGAAGTGAGGCGTTGAGTCGGGAGTAAATGTCTTGCCTTTCTTGACGAATGCAGTCGTGGCGTAAAACAATCCGCGTAGCAGCCGTAGCGTGAGCAACTTGGACGTCGGGTGGTCTTCGTCAGTAGCTTCGAGAGCCGATGATGGCCGCCATGCGTTCCAGTCGGTACCGTAGCGATCGTAGATGGCGATCACAAAGTACGTGCACGCACTCCAGTAGATGGTTAGAATGTACATCAAGCACGCGGTCCGGAGCCGCTTCATTTCGTTCGAGATGCTGCGGCGGTTGATCTCGTGCATGTAGTGGACCAAGTTGACCATCTTCACACAGCGATTGATTCGGAACCATGGACTAGGTGACACGCTATACAGCACGTAGTCGAGAGGGAAAGCCGCGAGCAAGTCCCACTTGAGCCTCTCCTTGATGTACGAGCGGCGATGGTCTTGCTCGTATAACTCCATTGAGTCGTAGCTTCCTTTGAGACGCCAGTTGAACCAAATGTCGAAAAGGAAGAGGAACTCACACAGAAGCTCGAGCTCAACACAGACCACGGGAATCCAGCCAGGTCGCATCAGTGAATCGAAGGAAATCCGGTATGGCACTATGATGGAGACGTAAATCGTCGCCGCTGTGATCAGCCTGAGCCAAATCAAGTGGTACCGGCTCTGCGCGGTGGTACCTTTCACTGCCTCTCGAAGCCAGTAGGGAACGCGAAAGATACGGGACACCAGCGATCCCGCGTCATGAAACTTCTCCAACCCCTCGGCCATCAACGTTGACGCAGTTCGACTGATTCTTCGCTTTCCGGAGACCGTCTTCATCCGACGTAGTACTAGCATCTCTTCTTCGGTGCGCTCAGCCCTCCCATTGAGGTGCTCAGACTGAGCAAGCATGCTCGCGATGGTGGCATTACTTTCTTCTTCTTGTGCCAGCCGATTGAGCCGCTGCTGTTCTTGATTGATCGTCACGATCCGCAACACCTTTGCCTTCCAATCCGGATACCGATCGAACACGAGCTCGAGCGATTGACGCGACAGGCTGTAGAGAATGCAAGAAGTGCTTGCCTGCACGAACGATGTTCGAACACTGTTGAAGAAGAGCGCATTCTCTCCAAAGTAGTTGCCAGCTGTTATTTCGTTCAGCTTGGTCAGTTGCGCCGCGTTTTTCATCGTCGGCATTGTTGTCAACACTGGTACGCTTGGTGCAGCTCGTGAAGCACTAGCGTTGGAGTGCACGACGCCACTGTGAGGAATCAATCTGGCCCCGAGTAAAGTCACCTTGGACTCAATCATTGACGACTCCCGAGCAAACTCCTCGTGCGGCAACAATGTGAACAGCACGCCCGTGAAGACGAAGTACATGTCGCTGCCCTTCTCTCCAAACGTGTACACGAACTCATCCTTGACAACCAGTTCCTGATTGAATTGAGCGACAAGCATGCGTGTCACACTCGCATCCATCCCTGCCAAAAACGTGACTTTTGCAATCATCGGCTGTAAATGAACCATGCGGATATCTGTGAGCAGCGACGGCGGTAGACATCTCTCGAGAATGTGCTCTTGTGTGATCGAGTGGAATCGCTTGAAAAAGTAGTAGTTCTTGAACTTCTCGGCGATTGGAACAGGTAACTTAAAGTGCGAGATCAGATGCCGCAACGAGTTGAGTTTCGAGAAAAACTCTCGATTTTCAGCGTCCATCAACTCAATGGTATCCGAAAAGTTTCCGATCACGTAGGCGAAGAGAAAGAAGCCGAACGTCATCGTTACGATGTTGCAGATACTCTGAGCGACAGTCTTGGGGAGATCGCCAGTACTTGATGCTGACATGAGGCCAAATGACCAAAACAGGGAGGCAAAATACTGCAGACTGGGGTTTGCAAATTCGAGCGAGGCTGGTGGCATCCACGGGAGAGCACCGAAGGCCGAATTGAGCGTCGTGTTGTCGGTTTCATCGTGGATGAGCGAGTGGAAACCCGATGCATTCGACGCAAAATCGAACCAGACACAGCCGAGAAGATGAATCAGCAGGAACGTGTAGTACACGAGCTTGAATAGCCTCAGCTCAAGAGTGCGCTTGATGTACTTGTTTTCGAGTGCCATGAAGTGCATGGGAACTTTCGCGAGTCGAAGCATCTTGTTAAAATTGAGCGCCTCGTTGCGGTTCGACGGGTGCAAACCCCAGTTGACCATGAACAACGGAATTATGGCGACCACATCGACGGCAAACTCCCATGATCGGAAGTACCGCTTGCGAATTTGCTTCGAGATCATCACCTTGTTTCCGAACTCTGAGTACCCGAGGTGGCTACGAATGTAGATGTCGATCACGAAATGAGTTTCGATCAGCACCAACACGCTATCGATCGTGGACGCGCGTGATTCCGGCAAGCCGAAACAAATGTAGAACATGATCAAGACCCACTCAATGGTCATGATCACGAACAACCATGTCTCCCATGCCAGCATTTGCAACGACTCGGGGTCAAAAACTCGATCAAACGGCGCGATCAACTTGAAAATAATGCCACCTCGCCCCTGGTTCTCGCTCGATCCTCCAGCTCCGACATGGACTCGGGAGGCCTTTGCAAGTTTTGGGTCCAGCAACCGCTTCTCAAGAGCTCGCAACGACTCCACCAAGGAGGGATAGGTGCCCACCATTGCTTGGATGTGCTGTCTCGAAACAAAAAGCACCATGCTCCCGCTTGTCGCAGTTACGCGTTCTGTGTAGCTGACCGCGCTTCCATCCATATTCAGCACTGCAGTACCAAAGAAGCCACCTTGGTGAATCGATCGTGACGGTGAGCCATTGGCGACGATGCAAATCTCCCCCGTAAGCAAGAAGAACAGCCCACTCGCGAAGTCCCCGAGTCTGTAGACGATTTCCCCTTGGCCATAGAGGATAAACCTTGCGTTGTCGAGAAACACACGTTCCAGTTCAGACAAGACCGGGCGCACGCCGTTTAGCAACGCCAGGGTTTGAAGAACTGGTTGGCAGATATTCTGCAGAATATCGTGCTTGATGGATTCCGGCAGTTCGTCGAGTAACTCGCTGATAACTGCTCCTCGATGAGAAGACCACCAGTAGTCAAGAAACGCGTTCACCCGCTTGTGGATCACCAAAGGTGCGTTCTGTCGGCGCAAGAACAACTGAATCTGAGATCGCGTTGCGAAGAATTCTTTCTGCTCGAATGCCGACGCTGTGAAACGCTTCTGGACATTGTCGACGACAATGGCTGTTATGAAGAAGCCACTGAGCATGAAGAGCAACGCGACACCGTATTGGGTGTCGCTTGCTGGTTCGATGGTGAGACCAAGCGCCGTGAGAACGTTGGCAGCGTAATAGAGTGACCTGAAGTACTGCTTCATACCCATCTTGAGAACAAAGTCTTCGTCGAGGCTGTGAAGCTTCTCGTTCTTGTCGATGCAGTGCGTGGCGTTTACATATGCCAAATACACGTCGTCCGATGGTATCCAGGCGTTGTACGCATGGCTGAACCCTTCAAGGTATGTGACGCTGAAATGAAGACACGCGACGACGTGATACAAAACCACGAGAAGCACACCGAAGAGAAGGAGGCGCTGCTTGCTGGTGAACTTGACAAAATCTTCAATCTCGGTCAAATGACCCCGAAGTCGGATTATTCTGAGCAGTCGTGGCACGCGTGGAACAGCATGATGACTTGCTTGAGCGAAGAACCAGTACGGGAAGACGCAGAGAACGTCCACCAACAGCCACCCCTTTGCATACCCCACCGCAGCACGAGTGGTGTCCCAAATTTTCTCCGAGTCTTCGACGTACGACAGATTGAGATTGACGTACACGTCGGCCCACAACACCAGGTCCGTGGCAACGTTGAGCATGATAATATACCACGTATTTCGCCGAAGTCCCAGAAACGCTAGTTGCACCGGGACCAAGAACCAGTTGTACATGAGAATAACTTGAAGTAACGCGAGCCACCACATGCGCCGCTTCGACTCGTTGTCAATCGCAGTCGAGAGTAGGATATTCGACCACCAGTATCGCCTTCTCGTGCCAGACGCGCTCCAACCAACTTGCTTGTAGAGATCGTTCAGCGCTGCAGTGACTTTCGCCGTGCTATGGCGCAGATCGCCGGGCGCATTGGGCTGTATCGCCGATGCCGCCTCCGATGGTGGACGAGTGCTGGTGGATGCCTCTGTTTTTGTGTGGAGAGGTACTGGTTCATTGGGAGACACGATTTCCACGCTGTGACTGTGTTTATCCTCAGGTTGCTCTGCACGTTCTCGAGATTTGCGCAGCGCTTGCGCTGCCAGGAGCATCATAGGCGTGGGCGACAGAGGTGAGTTGACTGCGCTGTCACGCTTTCCCTCAGATATCGCCCCAGCCGCTGGCGATACTTTGCTCTTGCCTCTCTTGGCATGCTTTCGAATCAAGTTCGCAAACAACTTCTTTCCTTCACCCTTCTTGTCGTCGTTAGCTTTGTCAACCAAATTCTGGTCCGGGATGATCATCGCCTCACCGGAGAGCCGACCGAAGAGTACGCGCGCCATTTCTTCCACCCGCTTCGGAATCACAGTCGCATACTCCGGATATCCTTCAAACAGCCGTTCGACGTGGAAGCGCACGAGCTTGTACAAAGTGCAATAAGTAGATGTCACCACCGTGGCGTACCGCGGCCGCCTGAGAAAGAGCGCCATCTCTCCAAAGAAAGCGCCCTTCCGTATTTCGCGGATCTTGATTTCTTTGACCAAGACGTGAAGAACGCCGGAGTTGATCACGTACATGGCATCGCCTTCGTCTCCGACATTGAACACGACGATGTTTGCCGGCAGCGAGATCATCTCAAGCAAGCTCGTCACTGCAATTATGAACTGGTGGTTGCAATCTCTCAAGAAAGGGATATTTCCGACCATGCCCTTGAGGAGCTCAACCTGGATGTCCTTCACGATCGACGGACACAAGAGCTTGACGGCCTCACGGTCGTTCGATTCGCTTTGCGTGTAGTACCGTTTCAGGTATTCTGTTGCTTGAAGTTGAAGCGTATCGGGCACTTGGTGAAAAGAGAGCAAGTGCTTGAGCTGGTTTATTCGAGCCTCCGACGTTTCAAGATGACCGCTCTCGCATTTCGAGATCATAAAGAATGTTGCGCAGACATACGTGAAGAGCGAGAACCCGCAGAGCGCGACAAATATCGTGAAGAGAAACTCGAAAATCGTCGTGGGAAGTTCCCCTTCGAAGAGACCCGTCAGCAGCCCAAACGCCCAAAACAGCGACATCAGGTACGGCGAGTGCTCTTGGAGTTCCTCGTCACTCGTGGGCTCGTGCGGAAGCCAGTGATCGTTGTGGTGATCATTATAGCCGAAGAGAAACCGGAAGCACGCTACGTTGTGAGAGAGCATGAGCGTGACGAGCAGCACTTTGAACATCTTGAGCACGACGAAATAGCGAGCATAGATATCGTCGAGCATTGCGACATACTTGGGCAGCCTCCAGAGCCGCAGAAGCTTGTGGAACTCCAAAAAGACTGGTGCAAACACGGTGTGCTTCACTGCTGGATAGACGAACGACAGCGGCATCAGCGCCAAGATATCGAGCAGAAAGCGCCATGACTTTAGGTACTTGACCCGTGACTTGGACGCGTCCATCATGACATTGCCGTCTTCGTAGTAGCCCGTGTTCAATTCGACGTAGACGTCCCCCAAGAACAGCAGTTCGCACACGTAAATACCGAGAAATTCGGGACTGAGCCACTGCTCGCCGTGCGGCCGGAACACTGCGACGAACGGTAGCATCACGATCTCGTAGATGAGCGCGAAGAGCAGCAGCTGATGCCACACTTGGATCCCGCGTGAGTTCGGGTCTAATGCACTGCGCACTTCGGTCAACAGATACTCGATCGAACTTGATCGCGCGCGCACCGACTCGCGAATGCTGAGCCTGGCCGACAAGCGCTTGCGCGGCTGCTGCGGCGACGAACTTGGTGCGATTCGTGGTGCTTCACTTGCTGGAATAGACGTTGGGGCCGACACTGGTAGCGGAGCAGCGGGCGACGGCGGAACGATGGCCGCCGCCGTCCCAGCACCGCAGCTCTCGAATTCCGAAGGCGCGACGGAAGACATCGCGGAAGGCATCACTCACCACTGGCATAGACGCGATGGCCCTCCCACACCGCGAGGGACGTGCCTTTGTCAACGACCACAAACAGACGTATTGCAGCGGACGGTAGATTAGCGCGCGGTGGAAGGTGGCAGTCGCTGGTTACGCGGTTCCGATTTTAGACTCGCGCGGCGATCGTTTCGTGTCGCCCCGAGATCAAGTCAACTGAGCGGAAAAGCTGACGCACCCACCGCGACGAGACGAGCGTTGAAGGAGGCACATGGCCCGCGACGCATCCGGACGATGGAGCTTCAGCAGAACGAAAGGCTGGGAATCTGCAGCGACAGCGAGGCATGGTCGGCAACACCGCGGTGCTTTCCGTGCGTTTCCCCAACAAAGTTGGTTTGCTGGTTTGTATATGGCAGCAACTTTGGCGACCAAGACACCGTGTACTGCATTATTGGTGCTATATGCCCCTTGAACTGCGAAAACAAGGCATCCAGAGTGATGGTTCAATACCTCTGATACGCCATTTGCGTGTATATATGTAATTTACGAGTGCTTCGAAACCTGCACAATATCATTTCCAGTCTGGGTTCTTTCGGCCCACGTGGACCGGGGCGACGCAGTCAGTCGCTCGGTTGTCTTCTTTGTATGCATCGCTAGCCCAGCGCTCGACGTCGACGTTCCGCGCGCTCTAGCTTCCCGCACAGGACGATACGCGCCCGCAGCGACGCACCACGCGAAAGCCCCTTCTTTCCTCTATCGACGAGTGGTCGAATCGCCCGGAAACATGGCCGACGACGAGCGCCCGAACCCGCCGCGCAAGCGCGCCCGGCTGAACTCGGACTCACCGCCGCGACGACGCCGTCGCGAAGACGACACCAACGGCGACGCCGAGGGGTCCCGCGCGCCCGTACAACATACCGACCATGATCAAGCCCGCGACGCCGCAGCGCGCGGCTCGATGTTGCCGTTCGCGCTGAGCGACCGCGACCGCGCGTCGCTCTTTTTTCGCACTTTTCTCGTGCGCATGGCGTCGCCGATTCTCCAGTACACGGCCGCACCGCCCCCGCCGCCGTCCGTACCGGTAACGACGCCACCCACTGGGGACCACAGTGAGCGTGGCAATCTGCGCGACATTGCGCGCGCCGTCGCGGCGGCCGTGGGCGGGAACGTACCCTCGCAACAGAGTCTCCCGCACCAGCACCTCCAACAAGGTGACATCCAAGAGCAAGGCTATGACAACGATGGTGATGTGCCGATGGAAGATGTGGAGGACAGCATGCCAGTGTCCCGTCATCATGATGAGTTGGTCGCGGAGGCGGCCGTCGGGGTCGCGATGATGGCCGAGGAAGCCAGCCACGACCACGACGGCGAGACAGTCGCGACCGAGGAGTCAAACACGGACGATGAGGACCTCCAGCAGCTCGGCATGGTCGTGTGCGACAGCCTGCTCCACCAGAACGACGCGCTACTCGCGGCGCAGTGCTACTTGCCCAGTGAAGTGAGCTACGAGGACGTCCAGCATTTGATTTTCCACTCGGCCAAGGAACAGAAACTCCCGCTGATCGAGAAGTTGTTCAAGATCATCAAGAAGACGCCAAGTGGAGAAGATACGATCGCACGGCTCGTCAAGGCCGAGGACGAATCGGGGCTCACGCTGCTCATGATCAGCGTGCGCCAAGAGCTTGTGTCACTCTGTGAGCTGCTGGTCGCAGAAGGCGCCGACGTGAACCAGTGCAATGTGAGTCAACACAAAGGATGGTTTAGGCTGATATCAGATGACTCACTGGTGTTGTTTGATCTGGATAGGAGAAGCGTCCGTTCGCACTGTTGCTGGCCGCCCAGAAGGGCCACGAAGGTGCCACTCGGTTCCTGCTCGAACACGGCGCGAACGAGGAATCGAAGAACATGGCGCTCATCCCGGCCGCTCATTTCGGTCACTTGGATGTCGTTGGCTTGCTGCTCGAGTTTGGAGCCGATCAAAACTACTCGAACAAGAAAGGCACGACCCCGCTCATGCGCGCTGCGCAGGAAGGCAGAGACGCGGTCGTGCAGTTCCTGATCGACAAATGTGCGCTCGCGTACGCTGCCAACAACGAAGGCATGACGGCGCTCATGCTGGCTGCCCAGCGTGGCCACGCCAACATTGCAACGATCCTCATCAAGGCAGGCTCCGACGTGAACACACAGACTCGCCAGGGCAGCACGGCGCTACTTCTGGCGGCCAAACGAGGCCACACGGAAGCTGTGGAGGCGTTGTTGACGGCTGGCGCCGACATCTTCCTCAAAGATGACCGACACAAGACAGCGGCCGACACTGCCCACCGTCGCGGCCACATTGATCTGTTCTTGAAGATCACAGTCTCGGTGAGTTTCGTACTTCCGCATACATTGAGGATGCAGTGACAATTACTCACAGAGAAGAATTTTGTTTTGTAGAACCAACTACGACTGATGCGAGAAGGACTACGACGAGAACGCTACGCGGAACTCATGCGGCTCTCACACCTCTACATATTGTCGCGAGCGACGCTCGTGCCGGCGTTCAAGTCTCAAGAGCGCCGTCGCCTGAACGTGTTGCTCGATCGCACAATGCGACTGCCACGCCCGTTGCTGCAGAATATTGCGCTGTTCCTGCCCATGTGCAACGTGTGGGATCGCCAGCTGAAATACCTCGCCTACGAAGCTCCGTTCCAGCCGAGCAAAGTTGTCCAGCACGGGATCCGCATCTTGGACGATATCCTGGTCAGCGTGGCGCTTGACGTGCGTTCGTCGCTGCAGAGTTTCCGACGAACTGACACGCAGTACAACGGTCGTCACCTCGCGTTGCTTCGTGATAACTTTGAGTTCCGCGGCATCTTCTCGACCGAATGCCACGTTGGGATCTGCCCAGACGTGCTCGTGCGGTTACGCCGAATGGCCGATATCCAAGGCGCGTTGGCGACCTACGCAGCCGGCACCGGCATCCAGTTCGGCGTCGAAGTCGCGCAGGACGTAGTGTCGCTCGTCGCCGACCTGCTCGCGTGGGAAGACGCTCGGAAACGTATCGTGTTGCAGACGGTCCCCAAGTGCGAAGTCTTCGACCACGTGCGAATCAAGGAGGAGCCCAACCGTATTTAACGAAGCCTCGCGTATCAATACTTAATCCCAGGTCGCAATGGAATTTGAAAAACGAACAGAAAGAAAAGTAAAGCGTCCAGGCTGAAGTCGTGGTTTCGATGTTGGCACTGCTGCCTACTGTACTACAATCTGCTTCCACGCCTTCCTAGACAGCCCGCGCGACGGAGCTGGGCTTGGTCGTCGTCCCCAGCTTTTGCTTCTGCGGTGTGTGAACGTTCTTCGGCGGCTCCTGCCGCATGCGTTCCTCGGCCGCCTTGACGGCATGGCGCAACGCCTGACGCTCCACATCACGCTCGTGCTTCTTGCTCTGCTCCTCGAGCGCCGCGGCGATCAACACGGCGAGCGACAGGTCCACGCCGGCCGCGACGTCCATTTTGTACACGCCGTCGAGCGGACTCCCGTCGCAGTAGATGCGCGCAATGCAGTAGAGCGCGTCGTTGCGACGCGGGTCGGTCGTGATGGTGATCACCGCGTCGCGCGTCTGCCAGTACCCTCTCGCACCGAGGATCATGGGCTTCCCGGACATGGGGTCGGTGAACTCGAGCAGCAATTGTGGCTCATGGGCGCCGAGCATCTGCGTCGTGAACGTGCACAGCACCGACTTGCTGGCAGTTCCGCCGGGGACCACGGTGTACTGGGCCGTCACGGGTGGACTGTCGTGGCGCTCCATGCCAACAACGGGCACGCCGTACGCATCGAGCAGCAGGCGGCGGCGGTGCGGCGCCGTGGCATCTTCCTCAGTGATGGGTCCGATTTTGAACATGGCTTGGTTCGTGGTCACGTCCCGGATGACAAAGTCGTGGTCGCACGGCTGCGTCCAGAACTGGTCGTGGAGCTCCAGCGTGACGACGCGGTCCTTGACGAAGCGCTTGTTGATGGTCGGGATGTAGTGCGAGGACGGCAGTATGACCTGCTTGGAACGGAAGCTGCCGGCGGCGGACTGAGAGCTGCCCATGGTGGTAGTCGCGAGGACGAGGGTACGGAAATGACAATGACCGCTGAACAGAGGACCATCGCGGCCAAAACTTCCGACCAATGTAATCAACATCCATGTTCAAGGCTGTAGCCCGTGGCCCTCAGGACAAGGGCTGCTAACGGCCCTACCGTGGCGTTCGCTATGCACGTAGGACACTTGCACCCGAGTCTTTAGCCGGGAGGATGCGTTGGCGGCCTATCGCCCGAGATCGTTCCACGTGAACCCATCGGTCTGCGTGATGGGAGGGCCATTCTTCTCCGGATCCGACTACGCGCTACGCGGTACTGATCCTCGAGTACATATCACGATGACCGACGCTCGGGATTACACTGTACATGCTTCTGAACGATGGACCGCACGCTCTTTCATCCTGTCGCTCTCTGGACCAGCCAGAGTGTCCGACCGACCGAGCCCACCGCTGAGCGGTGCCAATGGAGACAGCATACGAAATCCAGCCAACGTGCGCCATTCTCCCGAATAGTTGACCAAAATCCAGAAGGTGGGTTTTTTATGGTCAATGAAGGACGGGTGACAGCAACAACTGCCCAATCTCAAAACCTTGTTGCCCTTGTGCGCACGGAGAACGAGTGTCGACCCTACAGTCCTGGGCCTGCAGCCTGCAGAGCCAAGGTAGAGTGAAAGGCCAAAGGGGTGGGTTCCGGTAGTCAGTCACTATAGAGCGGGGAGGGGTGACCCACGTCTGGAGCAATCGATGATTTTCTGGATTTTGAGACTTCTCCGGGCAAACCCCTAATACGGCTTTGCCGTGCGTATGCTGTCCAAAGGACAGACCATCGCGAGCCCGCGACGATACAGTACAGTCAGTACGAACGACCGGCCAGTCGAAAACATCAATCAGTTGCGAGTCAGACGGAAGAATCCGATGGGGAGCCCGACAGACAGATGGCCCATGAGGACTCCCCGTAACGCGAATCCACAGCGAGGCGACGTTTCGTGCAGTCGAACAACGCGCAGCACTGGTCCTGCCTTTGGCTTGGCAACTTTCGTCACTACTGGGGCTCGGTCCCCACTGCGATTCGTACGGTCTCTCCATCCCGTCCACTGGCCCATGAGCCCTGGTCACGCCCCCCCTGTTGTGTTGGCACTGAGCAGTCGTTCCGGTCACACATCCAGACCGTGTATTGTGTATTGTGAATGTGTGGCCGACGGCCAGATCAACGGACTGACTGGGAATTAAAGGGCACCCTTGCGCCGGGCGACGTGGGACCTGCCGCGGGCGAGTGAACCCACTGGACATCGCCGGGACAGGGGACGGTGGCTTCGATCTGGCCCGTTTATGTGCAACAAGACGACCAGCAAAATGGATGGACTTGGATTGAGTATGCCACCCATGGTCGGCCGCGTGCGTTGGACTCTGGCAGAGCAGGGGCGGGGGTCGCACCATGCACGGAACCACATCCCCCTTGTCACGACTTCAACGGCACGGGACCTGACCTACAGTCCAGTATATAGTATCGGATACGTGCGTCCAGCGGTCATATCGCCGCGAGGGGAATGCGGTCTGCCTCCCCTCTTCTAGTCAACAGACCGCACCAGGTCCCGCGACGCGACGCGCTCTGCTCGAGCCGAGTCGTCTCCGTTTCGCGCACTCATTTGTGGGTTTGCGAGACGGAGGACACCCATATCCACATCCACACCCAGACCCACACCACTTCCGCCTACGCGCCATCATGACGCTTTCCACGCCCAGCAGCGATTTCAACATGACGACGCTTGCTGTCGTCATCGTCGCTGGGCTCGTCTTGCTGTGCGGTATCGTGGGCTGCATGTGGTGGCGCAGCAAGAAAGACTGGAAGACCATGGACCTGTACGAGCCACTGATCGAAGACGCGCGACCGCGCGCCGACGAAGCCCTGGAGACCGCGCAGCGTGGCGCGGTCACGTGTAGCACGTGCGGCTTTGCCAACTTTGCGCACGTCGCGGTCTGTGTCGTGTGCGGCGACGCCGTGGGCGACGACGCGACCCGCAAGAAGACGCTCAAGCGCCGCAAGAAGCTCACGCCACTGGCGGCCTACGCCGTGCGCGCCGACCGCGCAGGCCGTCGCGGCGAGTGGACGCGCAAGATTGACGTGCAGGACAAGATCTACTGGTTCCGTGCGGCACAAGGCGGGTCGACGCCGGCTTCTCAAGCATACACCATCAAGTTGGAGGCGTCCTCGCCCAACGGCAGTAGCAGCTACACGTCCACCAAGACGGGTGGTGCCACGGTTGTCCCGGACCTGACGATCAAGTGGAGGGACGCTACGGCCATTACGACCGATGCCGTCGCGTTTCCTGTGGGTCCGGCCGTACTGTTGGGCGCAGCCAAGCCGACGGTCTCGCAGGCCAGTGAGCCGTTCCCCACTCGCTACGCGCAGTTCGTGCAGCGCGCATCGGCGCTACTGCCGTCGCAGGGCAACCGCCTGCGCTTCCGCCTCAAGGA
>JAADXJ010000769.1:0-14773 GCA_023337735.1 Pythium biforme
CACTGAGCCAAGGCGCCGACATCGTCAACCTGGTACGTGCACGTCTTCGCCCGGGTTGTGTGTGTGATGGCATGCGATTACTGATTTGGTATCATTTGCTTGCACAGCTTCGCGTGAGTGGCTCGTACTTGGTACGAGTCTGCGAGGCTGAGTTTCGACTCTTCATGAAGCTTTTTGGCAAAGAGCCGAGTGACCAGCTATTTGTCTTCAAAGCAACGGGTTCTGACGATGTCGAGGACGAAGAAGAGGAGACAGCATTCGAGTGGGTTCGACGTTGCATATCGGTTGTTCAGTCAAGCGATGGGGCTAACGGAATGTTTCTTACGTAGGCGCCTCATTTTCCAGATCAGCGGCTCATTGTACAATATCGTCCGCCCTCTTATGCTCTTTCAAAAAGAGCTCGAATCGTTGTGCGAGATCGTGCAGGTGCTGCAGAGCGAAATCATCGAGAGTGTGATCACGCCGCGCGCTCAAGTCGTCGGATTTGTCGAGCCCGTGATGCATCGCATGATCCAAGATGCGCAAGAGCGCCTGATCCTGTGTGTGCAGAAGTTTATTCGTGACGAGATCGAAGGCTTCACGCCAACGGCCGCCGATTTGGACTACCCCAACAAGCTGATGGGCCAAGAAGGAGTATCCGCGAACATCTATGCGACATGGTATCCGGCGCTGGAGCACACGCTGCTATGCCTCTCGAAGGTGTACCATTTCGTCAACATGGAGATTTTCGAAGAGCTCGCTCAGGATGCGATCCAGATCTGCACAGCATCACTTAAGATGGCTTCGGCTGATATCACCGTCTCCAACGGACCAATTCACGGTTCGCTGTTTCTTGTCAAGCATCTCCTGACGCTTCGCGAGCAGATCACACCATTCGACATCAAGTTCTCAGTGCGAGCCAAGGCACTGGACTTCACGAGCAGTACAGATGCCATGAGCCATTTATTGTCAGATGTGAGTTCGATCTTCAGCCTCTCGTTTGAGAACAACTCACTCGTCGGGCTATTCACGCAAGGGATCCCGCAGATCCAGGAGACGACGAGCGACGTAAAGAAGGATGTTGAACAAGAGCTCAAGAAGAGCTGCACGGGTTTCATCGACGCCGTGCTACAACATCTCGCACAGCCTCTGCTCACGCTAATGAAGCAAATTGCCGACGTGCAGAAGGGACAGTCCGTTGAACTGCGGCGACACGCCTTCACCAAACCCGAGAACGTGAGCAAAATGCTTGAGTTCGTCACCACGCAACTCAACAACGCGCTTCCGCAGATTCTCGAGACGATCCATCTCTACCTGCGAAACGCGTCCACCGAGACCATCCTCTTCAAGCCCATTCAGGTGAGCGGATCGATGCTTCGTATAGCGATCTCGCTAGGGCTAACTCGCTGGCTTGTCTGTTTTCTCCCACAGAAAAATCTCACGGACGCCGTCGAGAACCTCAAGATGCTGCTCGATCAAACCTACACAAAAGAAGAACGACGACCATGCGAAGCGTCGTTCCAGTTGCTGATCCAGCAACTCCGGGCGCTGTGAGTTGAACGAAGAAACGCAGCGGGAGACGCAGCCAAATAGTATCTGTCATTATTATCAAACCATTCACCAGTCATCTCGATTTGTTTCAGCGGTACCCTCACACGCACATAACGAGAGAGTCTCCTCTTTAGGACATCTCTCGGTCTTTGCAGTGGAGCTGGATCCACGGATGTTCGATCATCTTCTGGAGCGAGACCCGTTCACGCGGTTCCTTTTTCAAAATCTTGGTGAGCAGGTCTCGAGCGAGTGCAGAGACGTGGGACGGGAACTTGAGTTCCACGTTGGCGATGCGCTTGTACGTTTCGGTGTTGCTTTCGGCTTCAAATGGCGGTACGCCGACAATAAACTCAAACATGAGAATACCGAGTGTCCAGATATCAACGTTCTCATCGTGTGGTCGGTTCTCAATCATCTCGGGCGGCAGGTAATCCAGCGTGCCACATAACGTTGTTCGCCTGGACGACGGCGCATGGACCGACCAACCGAAATCGGCGATCTTGAGCTCACCCGATTGACCGACGAGCAGGTTCTCCGGCTTGATATCACGGTGGATGACGTGCTTGCTGTGCATGTACTGCAGTGCGCGCGCGAGCTCTTGCACGTACAGCGCCGACTGCCGCTCGCTGAACCGTCCGGCCTTGACCAGTTTCTTGTAGAGCTCGCCTTGCGGAGCGTACTCGATGATCAGGTAGACGCGCTTGGTGTCGTAAAAGTAGCCGTACAACCGCAAAATGTTCTTGTGGCGGAGATGGCTCTGGATCTCGATCTCGCGCCGCAGCTGGTGCTCCACACTCGACTTGACCAGCTGCGCCTTGTTCAACACCTTGAGCGCGACGACGTACTTGGACTTCTTCTCGCGCGCGAGGTACACGTTGCCGAACTTGCCCTTGCCGAGCGGCTTGCCGATGTCAAAGTCGCTCAACTTCCAGATCTTCGTCTGCTGGCCGTTGGCGTTCGACCCGCCGGCGGACGAGGCCGAGGACGAGGCCGAGCCGGTGCTGGTGTTGTTGGCGGCCGCGGATGATCCGACGCTCGAGCCGTTGGCACCCGCGGCGGTTGCGAGCGTCGTGCCACTGCGCGCGCTGGATGAGGATGCCGTGCTCGAGGCGCCGTATTTCTTGAGTAACGCGCTCGCGCTGGATGAAAACGGGCCGGTGGACGCGCCACTCGCGTAGCTCGCCGGGTTGCTCGCGCCGCCACCGTAGCGGTTCTCCTTGTCGCCCTCTGCGCGTCGCATTACGAATTATAGCGGTGGTTCGCGTGCCGCGTCTTCCCTTTCCACGGGCGAAAATGGGATGACTCTCTTCCGTGATGCTGCGTTCAAACGTTCAAAGGCAGAATACCGGTAATATACGTTTTGTACCGGTATATATGTATAGTGGCTTGGCTTGAATTGGTGATTCCTTCCAGTCCGGAAGATGTTGTGTATGATGGGCAGATATTATCCGGATGATGTATAGTTTCTGGGCAAGAAAAGCGCCAACAAAAAAGTTGGACGAATGTTGGCGCCAACTGAATCAACCGAGGCATCCACACCTGGATGCCATTCACACGATGATCCATGCACATGCGATAGCTTCATCATCTTCACGCACCTCTTCTGCAGCTGCCACGAATGACACGGCACCGCAAAGTGGCTCAATCGATAACACTGTGTCTGCTGCTTCCAACAAGCGCAAGCGCACTGCGCAGGGCTGCGTGGTCGCCGAGAACGATTTGATCATCGAGGAGCTGCAGAAGATCCGCGGCAAGATCCGCGAGTCCTCGCACCTGGCAGGGAACTACGGGCGCGCGATCATTAGCATCCAGCACCACAATGAACCCATCACGAGCGCGCGCGAGGCCAAGCAGCTGCGCAACATCGGGAACTACATCGCCAATCAGATCCAGAGCATTCTCCAGAAGCACCAGAACAGGAGCGCCGGCGGCGAGACGACACTGGCATCCACCACCGCTGTATCACAGACTTCAGCACCGGCAGCAAGACCTGTAGTAGAGAGACGACCCCCAGTGCCCAGTACAAGTGCGATTCAGGGGCCAAGTGGTGTGACGACGACGACGACGACGACGACGACGACTGCGCGGCGTCCGTATGTGCCTGCGCAGGGCAAGCGTGAGTTTCCATTGTTTGCGTGGGCAGTGGAAACTATGGAGTTGATGGAATTGTGTATATGTGTGTGACATATAGAACCATGGCATGTGTTGCGTGCTCTCCAGGAAGCGGACGCGACGACCGAGCTGAGCGCCATGACGGTGAACATGCTGCTGACCAAGATGCAGGCGGCAGGAGTGAGTGTTTTACTACCTTCTTCTCCCTATCCGTGGCTCAGCTAACTTGCAGTGTTATGCTATATAGTACGACTGCACTCTTCCAAAGCTTCGTGTGTGCTGCGCGTCGCTGCTGAATACGCACCAGATCATCACCAAGGCATCTGACGGCGGTATTTTCCTCAACGATCGAGGTGTGCGGAGTGCTGAACTGTGTACTAGTCCATCAGCAGTGTCACGTCCAGTTGATCAAGACAACGAGTGCTCCGCGGCTACCGTGGCGGTGCCAACGAGTGGCTCGATGGAACCACTTTCGGTCCGGCTGGCCGAGCGATCACTCACGGCACATCGATCGATTTCGTCCGCATCGGCCACAAACGGAGAACGAGTGAGGACACAAACGCAAGAGATGGTGTGCATCGATCTCTCTGACTCCGATGCGGACGACTATGATTCCGACACGGCTACCATTCGCGCGACGTCCATGTCGCCAAGAACCCAGAGCCGTGACATGGAACAAGTGGAGCCAGATGCCGAGCCGAGCTTCTCCTTATCACAGCGTCGCGTCGAAGCGATCGGCAACAATGCGGAAGCGTCGAGTGCATTGATGCGCGATGGCGATGAGTGGGAGATCGTGCTGATTCTCGACCACCGCGAGGTGCTGTCGCGTCGCAACCGCGATATCTTGGAACGCAAGCTGCTCGAGGCTAACGTCACGTGCGAAGTGCGGTCACTGAACGTGGGCGACGTCCAGTGGGTCGCGCGACGGTATCGCGGGTTTGAGTCCGTGGACGAGTTCATGCTCAACGTGATTGTCGAGCGCAAAGAAGTGCGGGATCTTTCGGGGAGTATCATTGACCGCCGGTACAACGAGCAGAAGACGCGGCTCCGCGACTCGGGCATGACCCACGTCATCTACTTGGTTGAAGGCTCGCTCACGCAGCAAACGACGGTGCGTTCCTCGGGGCTCCAGACGGCCCTGTGCCGCACTCAAGTGCAGAACCAGTTTTTCGTACAGCAGTGCCAAAACGCCGACGAGTCGGTCGCGTTCTTGCGGGGCGTGCACATAAACTTGCTCGCGAAGCTACCTGTGTCCGTGAAATGCCGGAATCGAGAGCGCACATCGGCCACGACGACCTCGCGGCTCATGTCGGCGACGTCGCCCACCATGAGCGACTGGAAGCGTCAGTTTTGTCAGCCCGTTTGCTCGTACTCGGACTTCAACGCGCAGTTCCGCAAGAAGACCGACTTTACGGTCGGCGAGATCTACCAGATGATGCTCATGCAAGTCCACGGGCTGAGCTCGTCGCGCACGGTCGCGCTGTCGGCCAAGTACCCAACGTTCCAGCACTTGGCCAAGGCCGTCGCAGGCGGCGAGAAGCTCCAGGATGTGCGCTACGGTGAGAGCCAGCGTCGGATCGGCGCCAAGCCCCACGAGTTTGTCAAGTTCTTGTTTCGATCGACCGACTACGAGAAGGACACGCCGTCCGTCGGTTCTGGCCCCGGCAGCGGCAATGTCGCTCTCGAAAATTGAAATGACCAAAGGGGTACACATACCTCAAATGATTTTCGCACCCTTTTTGTCATGGGACGAAACCCTCAGGGATCCGTTCGAAAGCCCCGTCTAATACAGTGTGAGGAGCGCAAATCACGTTCGACTCGCCACGAGCCATGGCCAACGACGAATGAGAAGACCGCTTTGGGTTCGGGTGGTGCATTCTGTGTCGGGGCCATTGGCAGTCATTCCCGAACTCATTTTCCAAGATCCTAGACCCTCACGATGGTGTCATTCTTCTCGCCACTTGTGATCGCCGCGAGCGCGGTCGTCGGCGGCGCTGTACATGGGCTTGAGACAGGCGAGTACTTTCGTCCGACGGGCGACCAAGTGTCTGGTCGCGTCGGCGCCACGACGCCGTACGTGCGCTCGCCGTGCCCGGCGATCAACACGCTCGCGAACCACGGATTCCTGCCGCGCGACGGCAAGAACATTTCGCACGCGCAGCTCGAGACGGCGCTGCGCGACGCGTTCAACATTGGCACCGACCTCATCGGCGTGTTTTTGAGCCGCGTGCCCGAGGGCATCGCACTGTCCGACCTGAGCAAGCACAACTTTGTCGAGCACGACGCGTCGCTGGTCCATTATGACGAGAGTACCGACGAGGACCCATCAGCGATTGACCACGCGCTCTGGCTCGACTTGGCGGCCCATGCGAAAGACGGCAAGCTGGGCGCGCGCGAGATGGCGGCCGTGCGTCGCGACCGCATGGCGCGCTGCCATGCCAAGCCGACCGGGTGCGACTTTGGCGCCAAGCAACGCTTTTTGGCGCTTGGCGAGGCGGCGTTGCTGCTGCGCGGTCTTGGTGGTGGCAACGTCGAGTCGGTCTCGGTCGCGTTTGCCGAGTCGTTCTTGGTCGAGGAACGCCTGCCTGCTGCCTACACGAAGCCGTCGACGTCCGTGAGCCTCGCGGGCGCGCTCGTCACCGGTGGCAACATCCAGCTGATCGCGCTGTTTCAGGACCTCGCCGCGCTGGTGTACCCGTAGCTTGGGGGTTTCCCCTGCATTTACAATCCACACACATAATTCGAACGGTTGATACTAATTGACAGATCCTATTTTGCTGCTTTCGGGGGGCGTCCGGTTTTTGATGGTCTTTCTCTTGGATTGGCAGGCAATCGAGCTAGAACGCTTACTTGGGGTGCTCGGTCTTCTTCCGGCGTTCCTCGTCCTCGAGCTTCTTCATGTCCTGGACGTGCTTGTCCGCGATCGACTGGAATTGCTTGGGCAGCTCAAACTGCTTCGCAAACCCCGCGGCCTGACACCACGCCATCCACACGCGATCGACTTAGTACATACACACTAGCATATACATACAGACGAACCATGATTATTGTACCTGTTCATCCAGCGCCTTCTTCTGAGTCGTGACGCTCTCAAACTGCTTGAAGACCTCGGCGCGCGTCTGGTCCTGCTCGGCCGACTCGAACATCTCTTTGCGCACGGCGCGCAGGTCCTGCAGCTTGCTCTCGAGCTCACGGCGCGCACTGATGCTCTCCTGGTACGTGCTCTTATTCGTTTGGCGCAGGATGTACATGGAGTCCTGCGCGGCCTCGCGCAGCATGCGCGACGTCTGCCCGCCCATGATCAGTCCTTCCTGATTTTGTGTGGTGAAGATCCCGGCCCAGAATATACGATTTCCTCAGACTCAGTGTCAGATTTACACCTGAGGATCATCCAAATGAATCCAAATGAATTGATCGTCAATTCATTTTTCTCCCCATCTTTGCCGTTGTTGCCCACACGAAGAAACATTGGGCGTCGCGCGGCAACCATGGCGTCGTATCTGCAGGACCTCATGAACCGTACGTGGGCGTGGGAGCGGCGTCTAACCACACGCAGCGATAGACATACTCACCTATCCTCTGTTGTGGTGGGAAGTATGCGTTTAGACTCACGCTGTGTCTCTGTATGTTGGCACGACAGAGACGATCTCGATCATCACGAACGACGGCCGTAACATCATCGTACGTTTCTCCCTTTTTCGCCCCTCGTAGTCCCTCTTCCACACTACGCTATGCGTATAGAGGTCCCACATGTGGCTGCTGTGCGCTGTGCATGCTGCGGGGTTATATCGTCTGAATCGTGGGCTACAATCGGCCACAATCGGGATTGAACCAACTCACCCCGACAATTGCATATGTGTAGGGCGTGTTGAAGGGTTACGACCAGGCCATCAACGTTGTGCTAGACGACAGCTTCGAGCGCGTGTACTCGCTGAAGGAACCGGTCGAGGCCGTCGAGCTCGGGCTCTACATCGTGCGAGGAGACAACATGTGCGTATTACGACCCTGAGGTTTCTCCTCTTTCTCGTTTTGAGCCGGGACTAATCTCATGAATATGTTGCTGTTGCTGCGATAGTGCGGTGGTGGGCGAAGTGTCCGAGGACGTGCGGGAGCAAGTACTTGACGACCAAACCCGCGCGGCGCCGCTCAAACCTGTCGTCCACTAACTTATCGCCCCTCAAAGACAATTCTACCGCCTCCTTCTCTCGACCGGCACAGCGTGTGTTGATTTCGCTTTCTTTTTCTGCCTGCCATGGACCTCCAAACGCGTCAGACGTTGTATTCGATGAGATGGCTGGTGCAACTTTTGTGAGTGTTGATACTGTAGTAGAACCTGCGTAAGGTCGACGAAGTCTCGGTCCGCGTGAACGCCGGGCATCAGATCCAACACTCGCGCATCATCAACCAGGCCATTTCGGTTTAGAGGCCTCTGGAGTTACAGCCACGATCATCAACCGGGCGGCATCAAGGAAGCAATGATGCGCCAAAGCACGTGACGAAAACACTGACTGGACACGGACAAGTGCCAAGCGCTTCAAAACAATGAAACAGATATCCAGGACACGAGGATACACCGAGTCAAGCATGTGACAGGGAAGTCTAACTTGGTGAACATGTGCAGCAGGTCCATATTCCACGCAGCAAAGGACGCGAGGAACATCATGTTTACCCGGTTCCGTTTGACAAACCTGCAACTGTATTCAGGACGGGGTGCATGCTTACCCAAAGCAGAAGGCCCAGTGGTTCGTCGAACCAGACCGGATGTTGGATATCCCTCGCCAAGCAGATCCGGCCGAACCAGGTACGGTACTTACCTATCCTTGTCTGTAGCTGCATGTTCGCATGCGCGCGTGTCGGTGTCTTGTCCCAGGTTGTCGCGCATATGCGGTACCACCAGACGGGTCGAGCCAAACGCAAGGAGATCTGTGACTGTAACGGGTGCTTTATTTTTGACATGCCTCGAACGAGTGCTCGTCCGGAGAAGCCATTCTCAGCCTTTCTTCCTTCTCTCCCAATTTTCAGCGGTCACTGATCAGAACGAAGGGAAGATGCCCCCAGCAGTGCAGGCGCGCGCACGCGAAAAATAAAACGGATCTTGGCCAAAACTCACCTGCCGAGCGAGGCGACAAGAATATCCTTCTTTTCTCAGCCTACGTCTCCCACGCCGTTCCCACGTCGATGGATATATTAGGCGCCAGCCCAACAATGCTCTGATCTGGTCGGTCTTCGCCTCCCCAAGTGCGAGAGAATGCGGGCATTCCTGTCGCTTCGCCCGTGGGTGTTTTGGAGCGGTCTCTCACAGGCTCACTTCACTTTCGGAGCTGGCTGGCGGTCTCGACGTGCCAAGACCGCGGCAAGAGAAGAGGAGAAGCGAACAAGAAGCAAGACGAATGGTGGTGACACGCTCGGAAGGACGTGAGCGTGGAACAAGCGGTGCGTCTCGGTGGACCAAGTGGACCAAGTATGCTGCCGTGGGTGTGGCCTCGCTCGCTGTGATAGCGAGCGGCGTGCCTGGGGCCGACGCTGCCGCGAACCCGGCGCTTGGAGCTGCGCATTTCCGTGGCCCGCAGAGCCACGAAGCGTTTCTGCAATCGCAAGCCCAAGCTCGGCAAGCGTTCTCGCTGGTCCAGCACAACGCGCAACGCCGCCTGGACACAAACACGACGCTGAACAATGCCGAAGACAAGGCAAAAGAGGTCGGTGCGTCGGTGCGCAAGGCCGTCAAGCAGCTGCGCGGTGGTACCCCCAAGTTTTACCAAGACCTGATCGATGCCGCCAAGATCACGCTGTGTGAACTGCTCGTCAAGGATGAGGACCCGAACAGGGACCCGACCAAGGACCCGAAGATCCGCTTCGTAGACGCCTCCGACAAGCGTGCCTACAAGGGCGCGAACGGCGACTGCATGCAGGTCAAGAACGCCACCGAAACGGACCCGAAAGTGCTCAATGAGTACACGAACGGTCGCTGTGAAGTCAAGCCGAACTGCTACTGGGGCGAAGTGTACTCGAATTCGACCGAGCGCCGGCCCGTGTACGCGCTCGATGAGTCCTTTCCGCCGCCAGAGGGGGCCATGTCGGCAAGTGATGCCGACGACATGATCAAGAAGAAGTGGGCACAGGGTCTCATGATCTTCGTCGTACCGGGCATCATCCTGGGCGTGCTGAGCTTGCTCACGATGATCTTCTTCCTGCTCTGTCGCTGCTGCTGCAACCGCTGCGGTGGCCGCTCGCCCAAGGAAGGCGGCTACACGTGCATGCAGAAGTTCTGGCCGCTGTTGTTCTATTTGCTCTTCTCGGCTGGTGTGATCATCGTCGTCGGCGTATCGATGCTCTACCAGAAGACGGTGACCGATGCCGTGTCGGACGTGTTCCAGGACACGTCCGACACACTCGGCGGCGCCAAAACATGGATCCAGGCTATCGAGAGCCCACTTGTGAGCGTGCGCGACACGGTGACCACGTCCGCCGGCAAGATCAAGGTGCAGTTGGACGGCACGGATTTTATCAATGACGGGCTCACGGGCTTGACCGACCGTCTCACGACGTTCGGCAAGTACTCGGCCGATCGCACGCTTCCGGAAGGGTGCACGGTCTCGGACCAGGAACTCTACTGCATCCCTTGCGAGTTCTGCACGACGATCAGCGAGAAAGTGGGCCAGTCAACGGGCCAGATCGAGAAAAACGCCGGCGACGGTGTCGCCATGCTGAAGTCCGTGAAGGAGGCGCTGAATGACAAGCTGGTTGAGATTGCCGGCTCCGTCAAGACGATGGTCAACAACCAGGTCGAGATGCTGGACTCGCTGATTGTGACGGTCGTGGACGTGCAGAAGCAAGTCGATGATGTCCAGGACCAGTACGAGAAGCAGAAGAATGCGCAGAAGGCGGCCGTGCTCGCGCCGTTTGCGCTCGCACTGGTCACGATTGCGATCGGGCTCGTGGGCGTGCTCTTCGGGCTCACGCCGCTCAAGTTCCTGGCCAACATCATCCACATTGCGTACATTGTCGGCTTCATCGCGCTCTTCATCACGTTCTTGCTCAGTTCCATCTTCCTGGCGCTCAGCGTGGTCTTGGGCGACGTGTGCGAGGTCACGGCGATCCTCCAGAATGACTGGACTGTGGCGCTCGGTGACGAGGCCAAGGGCATCAACGCGTGCTTCACCAATACGTCGCTCATCGAGACGTTCAACTTGTCGTCGTCGCTCGAATTCGCGCGCGGCGGCATCAAGTTCCCGGACAATGACTTGACCAAGATGCTCGATTTCTCGGAATTGGATACGTTTGCTGGTGCCATCAAGGCCACGGATGCGTCGACGTTTAAGACCGATCCGACGGCAATCAATGACCTCTTCACGGGCCTTAACGCGCTCGTCAAGCAGAACGTTGGAGGCTGTACGCCAAACGACAAATACGAAGATACCGACCTGCTGGAACCCTGGACAAAGAATGGTGACACTCAGACCGACGACGAGACCCCGGAAGAGTACATCAAGAAGCGCTACACCAACTTTGACGCGGACTGTGACTTAAGCAACGGTGGAGTAGCGCCCTATACGTGCGAGCCAGAGAAGAACCCGTGCAAGTTCTCGGACGCCGTCGAGCAGTTCTTCCACGGCGCCAAGATGCTCACGCTTGTCGTGCGTGACTCGGGCGACTTCGTCGACGATCTCCACAAGAACATTACGGTCGTGACCAACTACACGGACGACTTCAAGGGCAAGATCACGACGTTCGACGGCAAGATCAAAACGATCAAGATCGATCTCCAGGGCTCGCTGATCAAGAGTGTGGACGATTTTGAGAAGGCGATGTACTGCACGTTCGTCGCGCAAGGCTACAGCGGCATCTACGAGTCGCTCTGCGGCAAGCTCATGCCAGCGCTCACGATGATCTCGCTCATGATCTTCCTCGCGGGCGTGTTCCTCTTCCCCGTGAACGTCTGCCTCATCATCGCCTGCAAGCGCCTCAAGGCGCGCGGCAACGGCGGCCACGTCATGGACAACGAGATGAAGTTCAAGTAGACCAGACGCCACGCGGCCACGACGCGGCCCGGACGCTTGTGTTGGTCAAACCCTCGCCGTTTAGGGAAGCACCGCGACAGGAACAGCCTGATGGAGCCACTACATTTCGTTATTTTATGAACCATTCTATATTACCCACGCATTTTCCGCCGACACATTGCTTCTCTGTGTTCGAGTCGTGTTCTCCCTGTGCCATGGCGTTGCCACGCAACCCAGCGTTCCCCATCGTCGCCCTGCTGCCCAAGGCGCGTGGCTCGTGCCTTTTGGGGCTTTCGGGGATCACGTGGTCGCTTCCGAGAAATCACTGGACCGACCGACCGTATATATAGATAGACACCACTTCCGGACCACCATCGATCAGCCGGGCGATGACATGCAGATGACACCAGCAGCAGCCTCAGCAGCTCGACGATGGCTTCCACGAGATCGATCGCACACTGTGGCTGCCGCTGGGCGTCGTTGTTTCTCTTTCTGAGAAGGCAGTTCCCATGGACGGACCTTGGACCCAGAGCCGGGTGTTTTGGTACCTTGCGCACGGTGTCAGCTTTCGCTATGTTTGACACACGCGAACGGCTTGGCGAAACCGTAGCTGGGGTCGATCAAGACAACAAACCGCCTGCGTGCCGTGCGTAAAGATAGTTCGAGAGGGCGAAGCGGGTCCACCGTCGGGGAGCGCCGTCGGGATTTCCTCATTGGCGCCATGCCGGCCGCGACGCGAGTGCTGCCTTTCGCGCCGCACAGCTCGCCCACGAGCCACGCTGTCACGGGCCATTACACGATCGAAGGCAGCCACGAGCTGCCGCGTGTCGACGCGACGCGCACGTTCAAGTCGGTGTGGCTCTCACCACGCGTGCTGGCGCGCTACAACGCACTGCTGCACACGTTCCGGGGCCTCGTCGCGGTCACAAACGTTGTCGCGACCTTCTTCCTGGGCACGATCGCCTTCTACCCGGCCCACATCGGCCGCGTTCTCGCCGTGGTCCTGACGCCACTCATGCTTGTGCCCCTCGCGACCACGTTTCTCAGCATGCGGTACGACATGGTCAGGCTGTTGCTGGGCACGTACGACTTTTGGTACCTCGGTCTCACCTACGCCGTGTGCTCGGTGCTGTTTGCTATCCACACGTGGGACGCGCGCTCCGTGTTCGTGTTGGCCGGCGTCCCGATGCTCGCGATCGTGCTGCTGGCAGACGCCAACTCGCGCGGCGCTCGACGGTTCTTCACGGTCTCCGTGATCGCCACCGCGCTGAGCCTCGGCAACGCACTGGTCGCGACGCTCGGCTGGGTCGACCAAGCGCACCCGCTCGTGCTCTTCCGTGTCTTCGACCACGCGCTCACGACCGACGCGGTCGTCGCGCACGGCTTTGTCGTCGTGACAGTAGTCCACGCCCACAATGCGTACGCGCGGCGCCAGTTCGCGGCAACGGCGCGGTCCGCGTCGTCCTCGGGCAACCGCACGCTCCGCACCCGCGGCTCGATCCTCACGACGACCGTGCGCTGCGTGCTCTACCGAAGTCGACTGCGCTGGCGGGACCGCAACGCCAGTGCGCGGCTGGACGTACAGCGTCGACCGGCGAAAAGCTCGTTCGACGAGACCTTCATCCAGCTTCGGTTCCGCGGGCTCCACCAAGTGGTCGACGCACGACGCACGCTGCTGTGCTGGCCGACCGTGCGCGTCGCGCGGCCTCCTTGCGTCTCGTGGTGGCACACGCTGCGTCGTGTGGAGCTCACCGCGAGTGCTGCGGTCGGCTTCGCCGCGTTCCACTTGACGTTTGCCTGTGTCGGGTCCGGGCGCGTGGCCCACGACGACGCGCGGGTCCGCGTGCTCGCGGTGCTGAGCCTCGCGGCCACGGCGCGCGTGTGGCTCTTCTTTGTGTGCTGCGTCCACCAGCTCGACATGCTGCGGCTGCTCCACGCGAGCTTTGACTTTCTGTTCATCTTTGTGCAGCTCGTGCTCGCGCATCTCTGTGTCTGCGACCTGTGTGACTGGGACGCGCGCGCGCTGGCGACGCTGTCCAGTCTGCTGTGGATCCACTGGGCGCTCACGATCGACGCGATCCCGCCGCTCACGCGCGCGACGCTCGCGCTCCCCGTGCGCAAGTTTGCGATCCTCGTCGAGCTCGCGTTCCTCGCGGCGCTCGTCGTGTGTGCGCTCGAGATCTTTGCCTTGCAGGCGCAGGGCTTCCGTGACCACGAGATCCTCGCGCGGCTCGGGCTGCGCCGCCACGCGGACGTGGCCAACTGGTCGGTCGCGTCGTTCTTCCTGAACCGGTTGTTGACGCTTGTCGCGTGGCTGTGCCGCTCGCTCTGGCGGCTGGGGACCTACGACGTCGATGAGCTCGTCGTGCTGCGCGGCGCCGTCGAGTACGACGACTACGAGATGCACAAGCGCGAGCGCCGGTCGATCGGTTCCAAGACGCAGCTCCAGCAGATCACCACGGCGCTCTCGCAGCACAGTCAGCGCGAGCCCTCGGAGCGATCTCTCCACGACGCGCTCAGGTGACCAAGAATGTAAATTGGAACAACAAAATGGATTAGAACCATCGACACGACGGGTCATTTACTGCTTCGCGATGACAAAGTCGTCGATGACGACGTCCGTGGCCGAGACGAACTGCCAGCGGAGCGCCGAGCGCGAGACGCGGAGCTTCGAGATGCCCCAGGTCTTGTTGTCCGTGACCACGTTCCAGTTGATCTTCTGGGTCGCGTCGTAGTCCTTGTGGCCTTCGTTGTTGCCGGCGGCGCCCGTGATGACGTACACGGGGGCCTTGGGGTTCGTGTAGGTCTTCTTGTCGGCCGAGACGCCGTCGAGCACGGCCACGTTCTTCTTCGTGGGTAGCTGGCGCGAGTACAAGTGGACGTGGCCCGAGACCACGAGGTCGACGTTGTACTTGATAAATAGCTCTTCAAAGGCCTTTTGCACGGGCGCGGCCTCGTCCGTGGGCGCGCCGTTGGCGTCCACGAGCGTCGGCGTGTAGATCGCGCGGTGCATCGCGACCACGAGCCACGGGACGTTCGCGCGGTTGGCGTTGGCCTTCTTCAAGTCGGCCTCGAGCCACACGAGCTGGTTGCCAAAGCCGCCGTACTTGCGTCCAGTGTACGAGTTGGCGGGC